>JAAGKR010003103.1:37500-80032 GCA_011419295.1 Clarias macrocephalus
CGCGAGAGCGCCGCAAGTCTCCCGGTCTCACTGCAAAAACAACATGGACCGCTTAACGAGGAGAAACAGACAGAGAAAGAAGAGAAGGAGGAGGAGGAGGAGGTGGTGGTGGATGAGGAAGAGGAAGAGGAGGAGGAGGGGTGTTTCATCCTCCAACAACCATCACTACGTTCCCATTTCATCTATTGAGGAAATATGTCTATATATCATTATAAAGCCAAATAAAACTGCGCATAACAAAACTCCAGGGGCCGGTTTTTCTGCACTAAACTTAGGCGGGAAAAAAAAAAAGGATTTTCAATTGACTTGACTGCAGTGATGCAACACAAGACTCAATATAAAAAATACAAACTTTATACTGAGGCTAAAATGCAGGTCTTGTGCTTGGAGTTTTTGAGTAGATCTAATCAAAAGTACGTGCCAATATGTCACAAATGTCTCTTGTTATTATAAATGTCCAAGCATACATACGTAATGATATTCAGGGAGCTCCCTTTAGTGACACAGCTGTCTGAACTGCTGAAGCCATCTGTGTCCAGGCACGTACAACTGCAATTCATTCATTCATTTAGTGAGTGCTTCATCCTGGTCAGGGGTGCACTGGATCTGGAGTCTATCCTGGGAATACTGGGCTCAAGACTCTGGATAGGAAGCCAGGCCTCTCCTTAGCACCATGCACACTAGTCACGGGAGATATGATAAACACATCTCGCATCATGAAGACATTTCTATGTATCATTCATAGGTTTATGAGTTTATGAATACATTGGGATTGAATTAAAACCCTTAAAGCAACATAGAAATATGTGCTTACAATATATGGAAGCCTTACTGGTGTGTGCTAAAGGGAAGGTTTCAGACTTCAAACTGTGTATTTTGACAGTAAAACTGTGTGGGTTTGTCAGGTAGAACAAAAATTATCATTAAAAGGGTAAATTTTACCATATATTTTTGATTTTTTTTTTTTTTTTGTCAGAGGAAAAACAACAATAAAAACATGTGATCATGCGTATCTGTTCTCTTTCTTTGCCCATGTGACCATTAAAATTTTTTTTTGCTTAGTCATGCTTGGGTAGTTTCAGTAAATTCAGTTCATCATGTTGCTGAAAAAAATATATGTCACACTATACTGACAATCCTGAGCCCTAAATATGTTTATTTAAAATAATAATTAATTTTTTAAAAAACAAATAATGGTTAAAATGCTCTGAGCTTCATGGACTACAGAACGTGTTAATAATACAAAGTGTAATCTACTTTCTTTTCATCATCGCATCAGTTGCTTCATGTCAATTTTCATATAAATAGAAAATCAAAAAAGAAAAAAAAATGAAAAAGTAGAAAGAAATAAAAACCAGGAAAGACCGTATGTAAACCAATATAATATGTTGGAATTTATCATAATATCAGCATCATCTCATCATCTCACTCATCTCACTCACTCACACAAGAGGCCATTCAGAGTAACCCGTCCACCTGCTGTCATTTTTTAGGAGTGAACCGGAGAACTCAGAGGAAACTCACACAAAGAGCGAGCAAATCAGCCCATAGACAGTAACCTGAGCTCAGGACAGATCCCAGGACTCTGGAGTGTGCAGTGTGAGGCTGGAATAGTAACTACTGCACCACTGTGCTGCCTGCATAAGTGCAATATTACAGTGAGTATAGAAAAAAAACACCCCTTTAAAATAATCACATTTTGTTGCTTTGCAGCATTCAGTCAGCTTCACCTGATTGAGTTTATTCTGTAATGATACGGTGATCCTTTTCCAAACCAGTGATTCTGTTTTTTTTTCCTGATATGTTGGCATTATACATTTCACTTGGATGTGCAAAGTTGCAGTGAGGAAATACAGCTGGATAAAACAAAAACCGTGTCTGTCTTCACTTCAGGCTTCAAAGCAACGTGACTACTTCAAAGGGTGTTAGGGTGTTGATTCTTTTCTCTTTTTCTTTTCTTTTCTATATATATATATATATATATATATATATATATATATATATATATATATATAATATGACATATATAACATTAATATAATATTAACAATATTATCATATATTAATATATAACATAAAGCTGTAAATGTAGTATTAAAATATTTATACAAGTTTTTCTTCCCCTCAAGTGGGTATACTTTTTTTTTTGGCTGACTGTGTATATAAAACCTTAATTACATAATTATTGATTACAAGATCATAAGAGAATGAAAGCCAGATGAACAAAAGCATCACATGTGATTGGCTTGTTTGAAACAGGTTATGTTAAGCCTACAGGTTGATTTTACTCAGGACCATTTTGTATGCATGCGCCATGTTTGAAAGCTCTATAAGCTGCTTGGGTTTGCCACTACCCAAGTGATCGTAAAGGGAACGCAAAGCCCATTATGTCAAAAAGCAAATACTTGCTTATGTTTCATTCATGAGGAAATAATTCTAAAAACAAAAAAAAAACAACAACAAAAAAAAAAGGTTCCCAACAGACTGAATAGTATAGTACTTCAGAAAATGTGTTTCTTGCTGTATAACATACAGAATCCCATAAATTCCTCATTTTACTCAGTTTCAGAATCTTCTTTAAGATTGAGAAAGCCACAGAGGGGCCGTAACCAGAGAGTATCCTACACACTGTCCCTTTTCACTTACCCAATAAACTTTTATATCTTTGAATCTACTATAAAGAGTGTTGTGAACGGTTATCATGGGAGTAATTGGGTGCTTTAATGTTATCATTACATTTCCCAAAAGGCTGTTCTGCTGTCGTGGATCTGACCCGAGCGTGTATCCAGTGTTTTAGGGACAATATGATGTCCCACCTTCGCTTGCCCTGTCTCTTCACCTCTATGATGCTCCAGCATGCATTTTCTCTTTCTTCAAACAATGTGTCTATAATTAATAATGATACTTAACAAGTTCTATGTTTTGCTTCATTTACGCCCTGTTGACAAGGGTCCTAGTTTGAAGAAATCTGGACAAACATTGTGTATATGTTTGTGTGTGTGTGTGTGTGTGTGTGTGTGTGTGTGTGTGTGTGTGTGTGTGTGTGTGTGTGTGTGTCAGATTCTCCGACTGGAGCTTAGTGGCACTTTAAGAAACATATCATGACGACACTGCAAGTCAGGATTAAAATGTCAGAAACTCATCATGACATGAAAATGCAATATTAGCACATGCCTACTCCAGACGCAGTGCAATTTCCTTGTCATAATCTGAGCCAACAATCTCTGTGAGGGGAATGCTTTCTCTGGGCTCTGTCTCAAACCAGCCTTTATTTACTTAATAAGGACAATTAGTTACTTGGCTTCAGTGAGAGATTTCAAACTATGATTAAAATGCATCATTACTACGTAATTGGAAGAAGAAAAAAAATAATAATAAAAGATGCAAACATAAAAAGGGAGAAAAAAAAAACTAAAAGGTTGGCCTGTTAATTCAGGACGTTACCCAAACTTCTGCTTATTGGCCAAATTGGAAGAGATCTGCACTTGGGGGAGGGGGGAGGGGTGAAATAAATCGAATATCATGGTGGACTGTGGTTTGTTATTCTGGCACTGAGCGGCATGAATAGCTGATCTCTCTAATATTTCTGCATATTTCGTGACAATGAGGACATCAAACAAAATCACAGAGCCTTGAGAAGAAAATTTTTAAGTTATGACATTCTGGACATCTGAATGCACATCCCGAACAGGTTACACTCACCTAGAGTTCCTTCATTCTGGACACTTTAGAGTTATTTGACCCTTTAAGTCCCATGTGTTGAGAGGTCCCTGTGATTGCCCTCTAACAGAAATCAATTACAGCAATCACAAACTGACTGATGCTTTAAAACATTTACTCAAGTCAAGTCAAGTAGGCTGTATGGCTAACGTCCTCGTGTCTCCATGTCTTTCCCGGACGTCCATTGTATTTACACTGGATAAGAACTTGCATATAAATATGCTCCAATGATATAAACACATAACCATGTGTGACGCAAATATCTAGGTGGGTATGTAAAGAAAGCTACCGAACACTTGACGTAATGATATTCAGCATCATCAAGCTACCGTAAAAAAAAACAAAAAAAAAAACAGCAACAACAACAACAACAACAACAACAACAACAAAAAAAAAACACATCGTACACACTAACATACGGAGAAGATTCTTCACCTTCTCTCTGCACACATTCCAGCATGATAGACACCTCATTTGGGATAAGAAAATACTTTTCTCCTGAAATAAGCTGCAGCGATACCGGAAAATAAGGAGATTAGTTTCAGCACAACACCTAATGTCACAAAGAGTATATTTTAAGAATAATAAGGTCTGTCTGAACCTTTGACCTTCACATAACAGGTATTTAACACAACTTCATGACCTTGTATACAGTAACACCTTGACAGATGCCCAGCTGAACACTTCTGCAACGTTAGATATTTTACCTCATCTCTGTAACATCAATATAAATAAAGATGATTATAGATAAGGTAGTACCAGCAGATTATCACTCAGATCTCACTCCTGAGCTCCAGTCTCACTTTCGACATATTATTTCATTTGACATTTTGTCTGTTGTCACACTAAAAGAAAAAAAAGAAAAAATCAAAAAAAAAAAAAAAACTTGACTTTTGCTTGGGAACCCGACAAATTGAGCAATCAAAAGACGCACACATTTCTCCCAGATGACAAAGAGCGTTTCACCAGGGTGCCGTGATGTGATTAAGAGCAGCTGCCGATTTGTCCGTCTCGTCTTCACTCAACGTCAATAGTCCACGCCAGGCACACACGTTGGACATCAAACTGACAAAACAGCGCACAATGCCTCCTATCCATCTCTCCTCATCAACAAAGACACCAGTTGGCATGTACAAGGCTCCAGTGTGTCTGGAAACACTAGAGAATCCATTCTAATCCAACATTTAAACACTTAAATCACCGCCACGCCACAGGAATGAGGAGCAACCTTGCGTTCGGAAACAAATAAAAATCAAATTAATTGAGTTTGCATTCACTTGGCTACCAGATTATCAAACATGGACTTAGACCAGAATAGTACGCTTTTTTTTTTTTAGTTGACTTGGAATAGAAGCATAGTTACATAGAAGCAGGCTAAAATAAGTATACATGAGCAGAGGAATGTACAAGGAAACCCTAGATCATAAATGATGTTTAATGAATCTTATCACCTGGTTGGTTTTATTCAGAGTTTAGACTAAACCATTTTCATTTCTATAGATGTTGAGTTGAGATACCAACAGAGCTGATGCAGCTGAAGAAGTGGGCCGTCCCTGTTCAGCTCAATTGTATATCCGATTATTGACACTTGCCTAATTGGAAAAAGCGTGAACTGCACGACACTGACTGAATCATGCAATGTGAAGACTTGGGTTTTACACGAACCTTAATATTTCATCCAAGCAGCGAGAACAAGATTTCCGAGGAATGCGGTTTATTACCCGGGGCCGACAGGCATCTGAAGGGAATTAGTGGAACGAGTGGCGCAGCCGTTTTAATGAAAGACTGAAGACACATTAAAAGCAAACCGAGAGTGTTTTTCTGCTGACAGCCCCGAACCAGGCAAACTCATAACGGCGTCCTCTCTCATTACGGATTATGATGGGAATCATTTAGGACGCATCGCTTTCTATTTACGAGCCTTTCCATCCATTTGCGGGGCCCTGAAACGTAAAAACGACAGGCGTGTTCTAAGCGAGTCTGTTGGCGTTTATTAAGTCGAGTCAATAGCAAAATGTCGTTTGGATTGAATCAGAACAAAACCGCAGATCTCAGACAGCAGGCTGAAACGTCTCCTGCCGAATCGTTAGCGCGCAGACTGACTCCTGATGCGCTGTGACATCAAAGACACCGTGATGGAAAACTATAGCGAAGCTTCATTTTGGACTTCGGCAGCGACACGACATCCATCACACGCATCACGCTCAAGCCTGTCCAACTTTCCCAATGGAGCTTACTACAATTATTAACACATGCGAAAGCCTTCGTGCTGAGGAAGAGTAAACCCAGTGTTTGTTAAATGTTTATCAGCTGTTATGGAACAGATTTAAAGCTGCATCGATGGTCTTAATCTGTTCTTGGAGTTCGGTCTTTCATCTAGCTTCGTCTGCGGTGCTTGAGAGGAGAGCGAGATTATGGAGGGTGACAGAGGGACAGATGTACGAGACCGTATTGTTTATTGTTGGCCGACTGTACCAAGACAAAAAAAAGGAAAGAGAGCAAGGCTGGGCATTGCAACAACGTCGTGATTAATTTTTGTCAAATAGGTGGAAGATGTGCTTGTTTGTTTGTTTTCTTCAGACCTCTTTTGTGATATGTGTTTGTTAACTTTTTATGATTAACATTAAATACTCTGTGATTTACAGTACAGTATGCTGCTGTCGTAATATAAAAGCTTCTTTAATTGTTACATCTTTACCTTTTTACATTTTATTTTCAGTTTTAATATAAAATACTAAAACTACGCTGATTTCCTTTTTTTTCCCTTAATGGAAACGGAACTGATGTTAAACTGTATTGCTGGAAGTTTGTGAGCAATCCTGCAAATACAAACAGTGTATTGTAGAAATGCCTTCAAAAATTATAAGATATTTTTGTCACATCGCCGAACTCTAAAGGACTAACCTAAATATGTTTTTTTTTCTTTTTTCTTCTACATTTTCTTCTTCTACTTCTTATTGCTACTACTACTTCTATTATTATTATTGTTGGTGTTAGTAGTAGGGTTGGGAATATCTAAGCACCTCTGGGAGCCACAACGTGATTATAAAATTCATACTGATGCACCTCAATTCTTTATTTTTCCCAGAATCAGCACTTGCTACTTTTAAAACAGAATACTGTCGTTTCAAGAAACTGTAAATAAAATAAACAAAACACACAAAGCATAATCTATTTATTTTACAGAAATGTGTGGTGCTTATTAACATTTTTTTTCTCCAATGTTTAAAAGCTGACGTAAAAGTGTGAATATCATGTTTCGTTTGTCGGTGCTGGGTCTTCCGGGAGAAAAATGCAATTCAGATTTGAGATTTGTATTGATTTTATTTCTCATCAATTAACCCTACAACTGTTAGTGTTAACATTATTATTATTATTATTGAATATGCTACGCTACAAAAACAGCTGAGAAGAAAAAGAAAGAGAGAGAGAGAGAGATGGAGAAAGAATAGATGAATAGAGAGTAGACAGAAGATACAATGTTCAAAAACAATGTTTGGTGAACTCGAGACTCGCTGCAAAGTATGTAGCTTAACGTCGCCACCACCACCACCACCACCCTCCCGCTTGCCCCTTACACACACTCACCTCCTCACACTCCACCATTACTGATGTTGGTGGTGGTAATATTATGCTTGTCAGTAAACCAATAATGTGGGTTGAATAAACAGACTGAAGCAAGACTTGGAGACTAACAGAAAGAATGAAAGGAACACAAACAGAAAACCCAGGAAGAGAAATCAAGAAAGAGAGAACACAGGAGCAAAGAGTTAGAGAGGGGAATAAAAATATCTAGAAGCTTGAGAGAGTAGTGTTGGCTTTAATAATTGAGGCCCGGGCTAGAGCCGAGTCCTCGCTTTAAAAGATGCATGCAGATGCCTCAGGAGAGAAAAGAAAGAGAGATGGAGAATCAGATTGCACTGGTCCTTCTTATAAAAGAGAAAGTAAAAAAAAAAGCCAGAAACCCAGCAAGGAGGATTACCCTTCACCAAAGACTGATGTCTGACTGAAGCGATTCGGCACGCTACAAATGAGGAACAATGCAAGATATAGTAATAAGAAGAGGAAACAGGCAACGGGCTATTAACAGAGTCTACGCACCGAGGTGCAGTGCATCATGGATAGGCTGCTCGTGGCACAATCTCTGACTCAGACGTATTGCTCTTACTCTCCCCGAGCCCTGCCATTACAGCTCGTGTCTGAATTATTGATCCGGGAGCTTCATCAGCATAGCGGTCACGTCCCTGAGCTCAGCATGGGCATCGGCTTCTGCTCCAGCCCTCCATCCCTACAGCCACTGGAATAATTAGGAGGCATTCTCATTAAGGAGGAGTGAAGAGAGAGAGAGAGAAAGAAGGAGAGAGAGAGAGAGAAAGAAGGAGAGAGAGAGAGAGAGAGAGAGAGAGAGAGAGAGAGAGAGAGAGACATTGAGACAGAGAGAAGAGACCACAGCCTGAGGGAGCTCTGGGTGTTTAATATATATTCCTCCACTACAAGGATTTGGACTCTTCTGATCACATCCACTGACAGAGTATAAAGATGACAGGCCTTACCACAGAAAAACACGCCTGCACACGCGCACACGCGCACACGCGCACACACACACACACACACAAACACACAAAACAAAGAGAGAGGGAAACAGGAACAGGCAAATGGAATTGCACAAGTAATCCAGACACAGAACAAGGAGACAGACAGACAGACAGACAGACAGACAGACAGACAGAGAGATTCACACATGAGGAGAAAGAAAGAAGAAAAAAGATGTGCGGCTCTACCTGACTAATAATAAATTGTGCACGTTGATGACAGACAGGGATCTAAACAAAAACTGTTAAGATCCAACATATACAAGGAATAGAACTGGACTGGACAGAAAGAGAACTTACATCAACAATGTTCAAAACATCATCATCATCATCATCATCATCATCATCACTGTCAATTAAATAAAAACCTGCTTTTAACAAAATTGATTTTAAGGTAAGACTCGCTAATAATACTAGTGTGTTTATGTCATCCAGAGCATTACATCACATTTATGCATTTTAACCGAGTCTCTGCTGTTCAAACACAATGAGACTGCAGACACAGACGCTTTCCATTTAGATGCACAGGTGAAGCTAACCATCAGCAAACAAGAGAAAGACCACGAGAGCATGAGACCATGTTGTTTGCTTGTGTATTTCCTCTGAATTGTTGTTGTTGTTGTTTTTTTTTTTACATTTTTCACTTTATCCGATCTTCTAGACCCACGCATATGTTAATCATTGATTTATTTATTTCCTATTCTACTCATGAAACATTTACTAATCACCTGAGGGCTTTATATAATAAAGACAGGGTTGTCTAAACCGATCCTGGCTTTAGATTGATCCACAGGGATCTGGTCAGACATTAATGGTTAATGCGGGCCAGAGCGAATAAAAGTGTCAATGATGAGCACATTGTCTTTGCCCAGTGAGCTGCTGTTGATTAAGAGGAGGACATTTTACAGCTCGAAGAACAGATTGCCATCCAATCGCCATCAGTGTCATGCAAACATGGCACCTTACAAATCTTTTTGGAAGCATGATTCAAAAGTTGGCCCCTGTATTTCACAGTAATAGCTTGCAGTATTACTTTTGCAGTAGTTTCTCTGTTTCCAGGTGGACTTTCAGGCAGACAGTAAAGAAAATGGTACCATGCTTTGTTTCACACAAATGAGTGTTGTACTCCTGCTGTGCGATTATTCCGTCCTGCTCTGTGATTAATAATCCACTGTAATACGTCTTCATATAGGGACAGACTCTGGGATCTGTACCTAATCCTGATTTTACACGAGCACGTACTGTAGATTAAGACAGAAATGATGCCACCACTGTAGACCTGAACCTGGTCTCCATCAGTTAACTAGCTGAAGGTCTTTTCATCGCCAGGACAAAAACACAAACATGAATGGGACAGAATTAAACTCGTAAGTCTTAGGGCTGAAGCTGTGGATGTACGCCAAAACGCAAAAAAAAACTCGGCTGGCACGGATCTGTGCCGACAACGCAACATTGGCCAATGTCTGATTAAATAAACTGCTTATGGAAGTGAATCTGGAGTGTGTTGGAGGGAGAGGCTTCAGACATCAAACTGTGCATTTGGATTTTTGAATATGTCAAGCAGAACCGAAAAACTTATTTCTATTAAATATGCATACATTTTACGGCTACAGTAATACAGGAACGACGTCACAAAAATATCGTGATCTACAGTTTTTATGGATTTTTATGAAATCAGTTTTTTAGTTGTTTCTATGACCAAAGTAGTAATAATACAAGATACAATACAAATAATACAATAGAAGTTTTTTTTTGCATTACTGGAATTTTATGTGTGTGTGTGTATACATACTGTATATATGTTTCAAATGTAAAATTCCATCTGTTGAATTTTGGAATAAACTAAAAGTTTTATGTGTTATACTGAAGTGCGCGGAATGAAGGTTATTAAGTGGATTTCAATTGCACATGTTAAAAAATGTACAGCGCCATCTGTTGAACTTTGAGATGATTTTTAATTTCATCAGGTCCATTTTTTTAAATGATATAAGAGCATTTTCCATATAGATTTCAAAGTAGCACACTGTATCTTCTCTTCCCTTGGGCGCCGACTGTGATGAAACGGACAAAACAGACAAAAAAAAAACAAACAAAAAAACATCTTGATGTGTTCTATTACTCATTTTACGTCAGAAAAGCCCAAATTATTTTTTCGCAAATATCTTGAATGTATGGGCACGCCAAATGACCGCTGTATTACATGTAAAAGAAGAAGATGATGTATGATGTCGGACTATCAGGCTCTGTCTTTCATATTCATCACTCATGCAAAACTTTGGCTATAAATGAAATGCACACACACACACACACACACACATATATATATATATATATATATATATATATATATATATATATATATATATATGCATAGCACTACAGCGTATTATTAATGGCTGTTTAGTAATCCTGCTTTAAGGCTGTGCTTTATTAATGCTGTGCAAATGCTAAGCAGTGAAATTATAATAATACACCGCAATACTCCATCTCTGCACAGTCTTCAGGTTCTTTACCTCTTCTCTTTGTTTAGCTGCTTCGGTCTGCTCTGAGACACATTCTTTAACAGCTTTGACCGTGTTTATGTCATTGACATCGGACAGTAGTAAACTGACCTCCATAAAAAAATATTTTAAAAAAACACAGGTGAGAATGCCACGCCCTCCCGTAACATTCAGCTTGATGAGTGAATGCTACACGAGAATAATAAATAGAGACTGAATAAATGACTGAACGTAGGCTGGA
The DNA here is from genome assembly GCA_011419295.1 of Clarias macrocephalus. Lineage (NCBI taxonomy): Eukaryota > Metazoa > Chordata > Actinopteri > Siluriformes > Clariidae > Clarias > Clarias macrocephalus. The sequence continues at coordinate 48,555 of JAAGKR010003103.1, forward strand.
ATTTATAGTAAAGAAAAAATGCAAGAAGATGAAATGTAAAGGCGGATATACAGTACAACGGGTTTAAAGTTACTTTTAATTTATGTCGCTGAAGGTTTGGGCCCTCAGGGGATTCTGCGCATTAACGAAGGTCCGGTCGTCCCTGCATTAGAATATCTCTCCATGAGATGGACCAGGCACTTGATGTCAAAGGAAACCGAGTTGAAGAGTTGAAAGTAAAATAACATGCAGTCATGTGGAAGGATAAGCCTCTGCATTCCCTCTCTGAGGCGGACGGGCCCCACCCCTCGTTAGCAGCAAGGCTTCGTTATGCTAATGATGTTGCTGGAGCAGTATCAATGAGCAGCGCTGCGCGTTATCGTCTCCACCGGCGAGGCACTCGCTCTCCCCGATCGCTCATACGGAATCATGGCCTAATAGCATCCCATTAACATAATTGCCTGCACAACTAGTGTTGCGTGTCTTATGCCTCTCAGCCGCCTGACTGCGAGAGAGAAGGAGAGAGAGCGAGAAACAGAGGTAGAGAGAGAATTGAAAAGAAGAGAGAGAGAGGCAGAGAGACAAAGGGGAGACGGAGAGTGAGAGACAGAGGCAGAGAGAGAGCAGGGGTTTAATTAAGCCAAACAAGGGCCACTCCTGCTGCTAGAGGAGTGTGTGTGTAGGTTTGAGAAGAGGGGGGGGGGGCTGTTTTTAGAAGACCTTGAGAGGACCCTCTCTCTGTCTTTCTCTCTCCGGTGCTCAATATTGCACTGATGAGCTCACAGCAGACGCCGGCTCACGATCCAAACCCGGCATGCCACGCAAAATCAAATTCCCATTATTTTTCAATTAATCCTTAATTAAAATATATCATGCCTCCGATCCCACAAATCTCTCTTAACATGCAAATGCGGCCCCATTCGAGGATATTTACGCATCGTTAATTAGCGCGTGACATTCTTTTAGACTAACAAGCCGTGGGCTGGAAGTGCCGAGGTGATTCACAGCAGCACAGATCACTGGGTAAAGGAGCGGGGGAAACACACACCGCAAACAGCCACGTGTTACTTCGGTCGAGTCAGTCAGCCCCGGAGGACACGCGACCGACAAAACAGACCAGTGCGGAAACGCCTGACAGCGCCGAGTCTGCCTGACTGGACACGGAGACCTGTGACAACACGAGTCACCACCAAGACCACCTAGTACTCGTCTCAGTTTCACACAGCGCCTGAACCCCCCCCCCCCCCCCCCCCCCCGGAACCCCAAAAAGATTATCATACTAAGAGCAGAAACGTGGTTCGTTTCCAAAGCCTCTCACCCTGCAGTGAGATATACAATCAGGATCTGGGAACGGTACTCTACTGGTTCCAGATCCGAGCTGTGTTGGAACGTGAGAAATGTACTTTTTGTAAAGGGTGGCAATAATTTTGGATTACATTTCAAATCATGCACTCGATTCTTAGACGATGCAGTACATTGCTGTAAGCGCAATTCCTTCCTAAATTACATTTCTAACCCGTTACGTGAACACGAACGACGGATATCCATCAGGTGTCACGTTATTTTTATAGTTTCCACAGGATTTCAAAACCTCCCTCGAAACCTCCGGCTGATCACTTGTTCTTGCACTTCATCTTTTTTTTTTTCCCGCGCTTTCAGTACATCACTCTAATGCTATAATAAGATATTTTACTTTTCTACAGCGTTATTGTCTCTGCTGCTTTCAATCATTTCCTCAGGGCTCGTATTGAAAGAGACGTCTCGTTACACTTGATATGGAACCGAGAACCGGCGCGGTGGACTTGCCGCCGTATCGTTGGAGATGTTCCTCCGCTCGTCATCGCCAGTCCGGTGTGTACACAATTAGCTTTATTTAATCAGGGTGGTACTGGTGGGAAGTACAGCCGTCTGCACAGCTGGAGAAAATTGTTTCATCGCAGTGTATATGGATATCATGGTGGTCTGAATCATCACCTCCAGGCCAGCACCTTGCCGCAGCCCTTATCAGCACCTCCCCCATCACACACACACAAACACACACACACACACACACACTCCTCCCCAAGGAGGCACACAGCTCAGACGAATTGATTGACACCATTTTCCATCTGCCAGCGCTGTCAGCAAAAGAGAGAGAGAGAGACAGAGAACGAGAGAAAGAGAGACAGAGAGACAGAGAGAGAGAGAAAATGAGAAAGAGATACACAGGCCGTTTCAGCATCAGGTCTACAGGGACACGCTTGCACGCCGGATTGTTAGCCTCGTATTCGCTATACGCTAGCAAGAGCATAAGTGTTTCTTTAACTGCTGGCCTAAATCACAAGAACAACATTTGACTGGAATACAATTGCGCTGAAAACCATCCACTAGAATAAGACCGAATGATTAATAACAGCGGCTCACGCGAGTGCCACAATAAGGCTTAGCGGTGCTAGCTGCTACCCAAACATCACTACATGCCTTTGCAGTATTTTTTTTCTGTCTTTCTTTCTTTCTTTCTTTCTTCTCTCTCTCTGTCTCTCTTTAACTACAGACTGCAGTGAAGCTTTTCTTGGTGCACAACTCAATAACACGTCCACCCTCGTCACGCTTCCCTCAGTGACAACTAAATCACGGCAAACAGCAATTAGCAGGGCATGCTAAAAGCCGCAGAGTCTAAGCAGAACCGGGAGCCGAGGAGAGATTCAAAGATACTGACGAATTCCATGTAATTCATGTTAAACTTTATCACATGCTCACCCTGGGTGTAGCATGAATACTGATCGTGAAGCGAAGAGAGACCAGAATAGTTAATGTAGAAAACTGGAGGTGATGCTGATTAACAACTGAACAAAATGAAAAACTGTATACATGCTAGTCGTCCTTAGATCTTCGGATACATTGCGTTCAACAAACCATGCCGAGCAAATAACCAAATAAATAAAGCTGACCACGTGCCATGAAGTTCTTACACAGATGAGCTTCGTGTTTAAGTTCCTTCTTTATATCTGCCTCACTGGCATTAAAGTATTTGTCTTTTAGAAATGCAAAGTTGTCAGAGCTGTATAAATGTACGCCGATCTGAAACTGCTGTTTTATCCTCATTAATGTTGGATCACGAGCCTTGATTTGGTGCCGTGATTATATTTTTGACTTGATCTCCGTTACATAAAAAAATAGCATAAATAGCCAATCAGAGAATTCAGAAAGAGATGTGTGGCCATGATATTAAATTGAACGTCTTGTGATTGTGCACATTTTGAAATATTGTGTCTGGTGCTTGAGGTATAATCTTTGGCATATAATCTACGGTTAAACTGCTTGTTAAAAGACCTGTTTGTTTCTAACAATAGCATTTTATAAAATATGCTTTTCTATAAAACAGTACCTTTTAATATCACGTTACAACCTACATTTACCAATGACAAACCTGCACGAAAAGGCGTAAATAATAATAATAGTAACAATAATAATAATAATAGCTGACCGTTAATTATTGCCTATCAGATTTCATTATTGACCCCAAGTCTGAAACCTCATAACAGTTATAACATCCCCTCTCACCGCTACCCCCTACCAAGTGCATACTCTCTCTCCTCAACCTCCATCCCTCCTTCTTTTCTCCAGCCGTTTTAATTTGACACCCTGAGCCAGGGTAACGAGGTGGGGAGAGAGAAAGCCGCAGTGGAATTCATTAGGCGCGCCACTGCAGGCTCCTCTCTCCCGCCGTTAATGACATCGCGGGCTGGAGGGAAAAACGAGACGGCCCAGACACACACACACCAGAGAAGCGCACACACACACACATACACACACACACACACACACACACACACACACACACACACACACACACACACACACACACAATGAAATAAACATGAGAACTGTCAGCTCTGACGGCTCGCGCTGAAGGGACAGAGAAAGTTCGGCCCGAGGACCTCGAGACCCTGAAAGATCAGCGGCAGGAGCCGCGCTGCGTGCATATTATAAAGAGAAATGAGACTGTGCATGTGTGAGTGTGACTCGGTGTATCATTCATCGTTCTGGAAACAAAAAAAAAAATCTATCCATTATAATGCTGTCCAGAAACACCATTGCAATTAAATTATTAACGTCAAATTGCCTCCATTGAAACAGCACCACTGAAAGACATTAAATATAGAGCGATCCTTTTCCGGATCACCACAGATCAATCCGGAGTGGCCGCTAAAAGGACGTGTGGTGAAGGGGGGTGAAATGGAAAAGTGAAAAGAGAGAGAGAGAGAGAGGTGAGTTCTGGATGGGGGTTTGCATTAGTCCTGTGGCTCCTGCTATTTTGTGTCACTTTGCAGTGTAAAGGCTTCACACGCTGGCAGGTAGAACAGCGGGGAAGTGGAGACAGGAATTACTTGGATGTTGGCAAGATGGATTTTAGACGAAGACAGACTTCCGTATTTATATGCAAAAATACACATGAACAGGCAGCGTTCGACTATCGTACTTTGCCGTTTTTTATCTTTGCATGAGAGCGTAGGATCATAATAACTAGAAAAACACACTTTGCCTTATTAACATCTTTTGCCACAAAGTGAGGCAAAAATGAGTCTCTGAAACGCTGTCTAGTAAAGATGTATTTATTTATTTATTTATTTTTTTTTTTTTTACAAATGTGTCGACGTTAAACATGAAGAAACATTCGTGACAGCCATCTGCTTGGATGACTACATGGATCTGAGAGTGAGACTATCACTAGAGAGCCTGTCCTTGTCATTGAGTGGGCCTGCTTTTGCAATATCATTGCTGACAAACAGATCAAGGAAACTAGCCGAATCAGCTGAATTCCTATGCTGCTTTCTTCAGTACTTAGCAACGTACTGCGCTGTACCTCAACCACAGGTTTTAAATAATTTTTGTATCCAGAAACATTGTGAAACAATTTCCACTGACCCACTGGGCACCAGTTTATCTTATGAACATAAGTGGTGGCCAGTTTGTTCATGTGTGAAAATTAATCCTCATGCTCCCGCAACCACTCTTTCACAATTTGAGTCCTGAAACATGCCCGAGGCAACAGGGAAGAAAATCTCCATTGATGTGATATCCTGGTCATTCAGTACATCCAGGTCGTCAGCTGACTTCATTTTATTGTCACATAACGTTGCTGAGTCTATCACTGCCTCTCCAGAGGTTTGTACAACGGACATTATGCAGGATGAATGCATGATACGTAATCTGGACTGATCGGACCACATGATCGCAAATTCAAGACTTTTTTTCTGATTAGTCTTACTAACAAATGGTTTTCTTATGCACACACAAGTTCTCTTCACATTATGTCCGTAAGGAAATGCTCTTACTTCCACTACGAAACACAGCTCTGTTGTTGAAGGGTTCTTAACCCAGTTGCACTAATTTAAAATCTCCTTAATTGTTTTCTTTGCTTGACGCAGCACAATATTTTGACCCTTCTGAAAAGTGTTTTTTTTTTTTTTTTTGGCCAGGCAGTGTATGTACAGTGTACAGGAATAAGGCTCATATTATTCTTGTATGTATTCTTAGACACTGATCTATTTATATTAGCATGAGGATATTTTTTTGATGGAACCTACAAACCACTTTTAACTAGGGTTGGGTATCGTTTGGGTTTTTTTCGATATCAGTGCCAAATCGATACTTTTAAACCGGAACTGGTGCCAAAATGGTGCCTGAACCGATACTTTGCAAAAGCCACAAAATGATGGTGGATGACTCGAGAATACATTTTTATTGAACAAAAAATTAACTGCTTAAAATTGAACAATATATTAAATGTTTAAGTACTATCTGGAAAGCCATAATTATAAACAGAATCCATGTTATATTAGTATTTTACAAATCGTTTGGCCATTTGTTAGCATGAATGCAAGATTTGCATTTTGCAGTTAACATTACATTAGCCTACCAATAACCTGCGGAAAAGCTGCTGTCGTCATCCTAATCGGTGGACTGCTTTTTGCTACGGTTAAGATGACTGGGGCTGGGCTCATCCACACCAATAGTGCCAGCTGTTGTCCACAAGCCGTCAAACATGGCGCATCCCCCCGCTTTTAACTTTATTCCGTGTGCCCTCAAATGTTTCATTAGATTTGATGTGTTTCCCCCTTTACACGCAACTGCTGTAAAATATTTACTGCACGTCGCGGTGTCGGAATCCTTTTTTATGAAATATAGCAACACTTTCGCCCGTTTAGTTTTAGGCATTTTAACGTAAGTTAATTTAGCAAGTTGAGATAGCGGTAGCCCACCTGCTGCCGTCAGAGGAAGTATAACGCCAGTTTCTGTGTTCACGCGCATCTCGGATGGTCTCATTTCCCGATGATTTGTGCTTTAAATTTTTTATCTAATCTAATAAACTTTTAATCTACAAAAATAAAATGGACAGTAGCATTACTGCAACAATGTTTTGGATTTGTATTATCAAAGTTTTCCGAAGTCCTCAAGATTTTTCTAATTAAGGAAATTATTTATTTTTCCGATCATTTCTGACACCCCATGAATGCAGCATTTAAATTTTACTAGCGATCATGTGTGTTGATGAATCTAATGCTTATTACAACTGTGTCATCATAGCCCCAGAGAACAAATATTTCAATCGACAGTTCAAGCATTTAAATGGCACCGAAATGAGGCACCGAAATTCGTGTTCTGTTTCGGTCCGGTACATACCGGTTCTATAGGTACCCAAACCTACTTTTAATGTCCCATATTTTAATATTTCGTTACCAAGCTAGTACAGGTCTCAGGGTCCCCAAAGTGTTTGTTAAAGCTGCAACTGATGCAGTTTCCATACATCAAACTTTTTCATACCGTTTATCTCACTCCTCCTCTGATCATCACATTTCTGTTTCTATGCAAAAGGAGCTGCTGCCGAGCCACGCCCAACCAGAGAACAGCAGAGCCGAGCAAAAAGCCAGGGTAGGGTGTATTCTTACATGAGCTCACAACAGAAAAAAGATCAACTAATTGACTTTTTGAAAAATGGAAAGAAATGACAAAAGGCAGAAAATGTTTTTCCTCTCACATTTTTTTCTTTTTTGTGCATGCACACTGGAGACCTCTCTGAATGTCTACAAATTTTAAAAAAAGAAATTGTCATTTTTATTGTCATTTATTTTGCATAAAAGGCCCCCTTTAACTTTAGTGATGTATTAATGGAAAGTATAAAGGAAAATGGCGCATTGTGATTTTCATAACTGTAGCAAAATAAAATCACAGAGCGTCATCCTATTTTAGAAAGAGTGACATTTCAAATTCTACATTCTTTATCATTTCCTTTTTTTTATAGTGATAATTATAAAGAGTATAGATGGGACATGGAAGACTGCCAATAACATCACATGACCTGAACATGGTTTTATAACTGATGGAATTTTTTTTTATCATATAAAATTAGATTATTATCTAAATTGTAGCTAGAATTGGTATTAGGAGCACCTTTGTCATGTCAGACGAGCCCTTCTGAAATAGTAGTCACACAAAAGGCTGAAAGGACAAAAGAGGAGACACCAATAAACCCTCGCTCTCTCTCTCTCTCGCTCTCTCTCTCTGACCACATGGAAGAATGTGACAAATTGGCCTAGTTTCGACTTTAATTAATCACGGCGTGCTGACAGTTACCTGAGCGTGGCTACATCATTAGCACACGGGAGAGGAGGAACGAGCTGGGAGGATTCAGCTCATTAACTCATCCACCACTGTTTACTGTGATTTTCTTCCACTGTGGTGTTACTGCATGCAAAACCTCTTTAATTGTAATTGTGCACGGTTTGATTTCTAGAGAAGAATGAGAGGTTGAGAACGTTGTTTTTTTTTTTTTGTCATCGTTGTCGTCGTTGTTGTTGTTTTTGGATCCATAGCATGCCAACACAGCCAATTCATTTCTAAAGGAGTGAATCTCAAAAAAATTGCATCCTTGTGATTTACTGCTCATGCCGGTTTGTAGATGAGCTGTGATTGATCACGGAGAGAGAGAGAGAGAGAGAGGCTGCACTGGTCTACTGTCGATCAAACGCTCCTGTCAGCATTTAGCCATATAACATGTGTATTTTCCACCATAGATCATAAACATGCGTCTGCACTATGCCGTTTCGGTTTCTGCCGTCTGTCACAAGATGGGCAACGGAGGGACAATCAACACAATGGGACATGTCAGTGAAAATGAATAACAATCAAACGTGTCAGAGCTGATTAATAAACATTCTGTCAGCATGCCGCTCCTCTCCACCCACTTAAGCGCAGCCCTAATTCCCCTCAGTCTTAAGGGGATTCTAGTCAGAGAAGGAAAAAAAAGTCTCAACCTGCTGGAGGGAAGTTGCAGGAAGTGTGAGTATTGGTGGAAGAGTAATAAATTAATGATATGTTTACCACAAAACGCAGGATCATGACGTTCTGTATGTAACCTGATGCTTTCAGACACTTATTTACAAAAATAACAAGATACCATATGCCTTAGACCTCTGGCGTGACAAGATCAAATTACTGAAGAGACATTTTAAGGGGACTCAAATGAAATATGTTTGACTTTTATTCATACCTATATACTATGTAGGATGTAATGGTGGTGCAACATTGATTACCCAGGTATCTGTCTCCAATTTCCTCCCATCACGATGGTAAACCCCAAATTGCTAGGTGTGAATAAGTATGTATCCCCCGCCTCATGCCCAGTGTTCCCAGGATAGGCTCTCTGGTTCCAGTTCAGCTGTTTGTAGCTGTTCCAGATAATGCAAACAAAAGCTGTCACAGACTTCACCTTCCTCATGAAAAGACTCGATTTGGATGTGATATGATTAAATTGGGGTGAAAAATCACGGGAAAAAAAAAAAGAATTATGACAGATTTCAACAATCCAATGAATAGAAAGTTCGGGATGAATCTCCACCCACCGGTGTCGAATACGTTCGGAGGCATGGTGAGGCAGACAGATGAAGAGATGTAAAAACAATCGTCTCTGAAAGACGCCTTTCAGACATCTCGGCACACGTTACTGGCTGCATCATTATACAGCATATGAAATCGTGCCAGACCTGCCGTGTTAATCACTGGGCTGAAATATGTGTGTGTTAATTATACTTATCATGATAATTTAGGTTATGCTTGAGCAATGGATCAACACAATGGTCCAAAAACTACAGAATACAATTTCTTACAGCCATAAACAGAAATGTGAATTTGAATGAATGAGGATAAACAATAGAATATTTAAACTAGTTTAGCCAAAATGTCAACCAAATCATGTTTGCTTCCTTAGTTTAATAGTAGAGCTGTGATGTAGTGTTGCTAATAACTAAAGGAAGATAAACACTGCAAGACTTCCAGATAGCTCAGATTGTAAGTAAAGCCCCTAACCTTCATCCATTTTCCCCTCACTTAGCCATTTTGGCATGACATTTTTTTTAACTGCATTTTATAGTGCTTTTTATAATACAGATTTGGTAAAAGCAGCTTGGCAGCTAACTCAACAGTGATGACAGACCATCCTCTCCAAGCTAGCTAGCAGTGGGAATTATGATTTTCTTTTATATTGGAGACTTTATACAGAGTACATGTTTATGGTTATGGTTATGTACTGGTTATCACTAGAATTTATGTAAGGAGAGGTCATAAATGCTTTACATTAAGTGCTCAAGTAAGTAAAAGAGAACATTTATGAAATGCATGAATAAATAATAACACTTAATAATTTGCACAATGGGTTTTACCTACGCCATTTTTTTTAACCTCTGGGTCTAAAAATATAGCCTAAAATATGTTAGCTATGAAAGCCCCCAAAGTGAATAAGTGGAGAGATAGCTGGTGAACATGGCCTTGGATAAACCGGGTATTAAAACAGATGAGCATACACAAATAACTGTGCCAGGGCTTGTGCTGACGGAGTTAAAAATGAAGAGGAATGTAGCGACACAAAACTCTCTACACGCTGTTAATATTTTATGAGTAGCCGTCCTGACACCGGGCTGTATATCTCTAATTTGTGAAGCAGGCTGAGAGGGGGGGGGGGGGGGGGGTTTGAGAGTGAGAGTGCTGAAGGATGGAGCAGGATGAACAGGAGAAAGGTGTAAATAAAAGAAGACGGAGGAGAAGCGAGAGGAAGAGCAGTGTAGTGGCACAATCGTGAGGGGGAAATGTGGTTGTCAGTGTGATGCACAAAGCATTTGAAATGGCCCATTTAACCGCGGTGGTGTTTTAGCTCTCGCCGACGCCCCATTTGCATACTTCATGACGGCTGAAGATGGATGGAGAAGATCAGTGTCATTGAGACAAGTGTTTTATCAAGGTTACGTTATCCTCCAAACTCTTAACCTCGCTTTATCTCTCGCCTTCTGTCAGAATATGGAGTTATCAGGCAGTCTAGTCTGAGTGGGGAGAGAGAGAGAGAGAAAAAAAAAAAAACAATTAGATGCACAGCGGCGGGCTGATGAAACTGTGACGAGGGGATGCTGACAGTGCCGTCGAATGGCATTTTCATTATGAATACTGTTTGGCATCTCAGGCAAAATGATGTGCCGGAGGCCAAAGCCACGAGTAGACATGTGCTGATATTACATTTTCATGTCACAATAAATGCCGAGCATTTTATTAAACCTACTATATCCTATTAAAAAAAAAAATACTAGTATCTGTTTTCGTTGGCCAACATTTTAATTGTAAATGAACCTCGGTGGCATTTTATTTGGGATTTTAAAAGAATCATGGGATAGAGAGATAAGGACAAAATGCCATGGTCCTCCTTTAGATGTGTCTGACATAAGGACCCTTAGAAGACAGCTGTCCTCACACTGCCTTTGTTCTCTCCCGAACACAAACACTGTCAAACTTTTCTCATATAAAATATAGGAATAATGACAGGTCTGAACATTGCAGTATATCATATAGCAATTACTGGAACGTGTCTATTGGCAGGCTCAGCTTTCAGGGTTTTTTTTCTTCTTCTTCTTCGTGCCTGTGAGCTCTACGAAGCACAAATGGGAATGCAATAAAATAAGCATCTTAGTCTTATTTTAAAAATCTCATTTATTAGTGTTTAGGATCTACGGTTCCACAAATCCATTTGTCCTCCCGGTGTTTCTATGCAGCAGATGAGACCGCATCAGTTGGAGCTGCTTATGATTGTAGTATGTTGTGCATCAGGAGGTGTGTGTGCGTGCCTGTGCGTGTGTGTGTATGTGTGTGCGTATGTGTGTTATCCACATGACTCATGCCTGCATTTCAGGCCACTGGTCATAAAAATGCCAGGCCAGCTTTACCAGCCTGAGAGAGAGAGAGAGAGAGAGAGAGAGAGAGAGAGAGAGAGAAAGAGAGAACAGACATAAAGAGGAAAAGAAGGAAAGACAAGTGCAAGAGAAAAATATAAAGGTTTAAATGGAATGAAAAAATCTGAACTCTGAATTAAAATCTTGACTGTGCAACTCTTTGACTTTGTACAAAAGTGGCTCCATATCTACTGTACATGACATAAAATGGGTCAAGATGTGTGTGTGTGTGTGTGTGTGTGTGTGTGTGTGTGTGTGTGTGTGTGTGTGTGTGTGTGTGTTGGGGGCTTAACTTGGCAGTGTTTGATGTCAGCACACTGCCTCGGATCATAACCTTTCCAACAGCAGAGTCCTGAAGTGACCTTCCCAAACAAGAAGCACCTGTTCCTGCTGCTGCGGCGCTGCCAGCGTTCGACAGGATGATCGCTGCTGAACTGCTGAGCATGCGCCGCCGAGAACAAAGCTAGCACTCTGCAGAGACGGGAGTTCGTCATTAGCACGGCGGTGTTATTTACCTGTCAGAAGTCGTCCGATCGACGGTGCCGTTACTTTGTGAAATCCAAAATTAAAGATTAATATAAATCTATAAAAATATTTCCTGATATTAAAAAGGACACAGATTTGGGGATCGTTTGGCATTGTGTACCATATGCTGTAAATAAATATTGGTTCTTACAATTATGACTTGCCTGGGTTAAATTAGAGGTTAAATAACAAAGTTAACCTTGACTATTAGAATATTAATAAGAGCAGGGACGTCATTGTGTGGTTCATGTCCCGAGTCTCTTAACTTTCTTCAACAGCGCAGCTCTTGACAGTACGCCCTCTAATACACTATTCTGGGCAAATTGCTGGGAAATAAGAGAAAACACTTCAGGACACGCTGTTATTAGGGAAGAAATGCTCCAGATGGGGCTGTACACATCACGCCGACTCATCGTGGATTATTTCCTCCAACAGCACAGACCGAGTGTGTTTTATTCCCCACCGAAATAATGCACGCACGATTATTACAGAATGAGGCCTGAACGAGAACGTTAGCTTCCAGGTGGACAGTTAGCTAATTACTGAACAAATAAGGACAAACGCTATTGGCTACTGTAGGTTCTGGTAGGCGGGGCTTCCTAAATGACTGTTAGAGTTCAAATTCTATCCAAGTTCTCTTTAAGCAAGTTCCACTTCTCTTCTCTACATCGTCCATTGGCACTAATCACCATCATTCCTGTTGGCAGATTTGTCATGACTTTTTTTTTTTTGAAGAGAGAGTGTGTGTGTGTTTGGTTAGAATTTATTGCACTCTTCATATGTGTTTGTGTGTTCAGGGTCTTTTGAAGCCTATATTTGCTTTGCAGCTCTGGTTCTCCTAAGCTACCACATAGCTTCCACTCACGTTTGTATGTGTGTGTGTGTATGTGTGTATGTGTGCATGTGTGTGTGTATCGGGACATAGGCCAAAAGCGATGCACTCTTCTGCTCCAGAACATTTGCTTCCTTTCGAGGGGGGCAGAAGGCTCTGCACACTTCCTCGAAAAAAAATGTTCCCCTGCCACTGACGCCGTGTGCTGAGGGGCTATTTTAAGACACACACACACACACACACACACACACACACACACACACACACACACACACACACACACACACACACCTGCGATGGGACTCTCGCAGAGCTAGGCAGGCCGTTAATTGGTGTCAGTTTTGGTAGAAGCTCACCACAGCAGAAAGTCACAAAACTAGTCCCTGATGACATGGCAGCAGTAGCCGCCATCTTTTTTCACAACCTATTTGTTTTTAATATCCAGTGATATTTAGGTTTGTTTATAATTAGTATTCAAATTATACAGTATCCTTGAACCATTGCTATCACAGATGCCAGCATTATTATTATTATAATTTTTTTTTTTTTTAGATCTAATCCACTGGTGTGTGAGTGTGTGTGTGTGTGCATGTGGTGTTTTCTTTCTTTTTCCTTTTTTATATATATATATATATATATATATATTTTACTATGTGTAATGTTGACTGGCAATTTTCTTTTTAAACGCAAACCCAAGCAGCTCACAGTGGATCATTATTTCGGTCTTAAGCTCATCGTTAACTGAAAGAGAATAACGGCAAACTGTGCGACCTCACACCAACACCCTAGAAACCTCTCCAATTATTCCGGCTAAATAATAACAGCTTCTGCATTTATTAAAGTGAGACGATGAATTCCGCGGCTGCTGATACTCGGGGTGCTGTCAGACGATCCGGATTCTACGGACAAAGGAGGAAAAAGGATCGGCGGTTGTTGTTGCATCGATACGTCAAGCCGTAAAGAGACGAAAACCCGTTTAGCCGCGTGTTTCCGCAGGGCGCGCTGAGAGGACTGAGCTCTAGGTAATGTTATTCCTCAGGAAGATTTTTCCCCCCTCAACACAACAGGGAGACAGGCAGACATAATGAGAGACAGCGGCTTATTACCGCCATATATTAACATGTCTAATTATGAGCGATTTGCATAGACGGGCAAAGCCTTACAAGAAAGAAATGAAGAGAGAGAGTGTTTATGTGTGTGTGTGTGTGCCAAAGAGGGAGGGGGTGAAAGAGAGAGAGAAAGGGGGGGGGGGGGGGGTTGGGGGGATTCTTGGGGGGAAAATCTCATGATCAACTAGCCATGTTTTTTGCATAATGAGCACAGCAAAGAAAATCTGCTCTGTGCAATATGATAATTAAAAGAAGCTTCATTCCAAAAAAAATAAAAAATCAAGGCGAGTGCTGTAATATTTCTATAACATGTAGACATGTAGCCATTCCTCATATTAATATCATTATTACCATTATGATTAATATTATTATTATTAATGTAAATGTATAGGATGCTACTTTGTTAGCAAGCCATCAAAATATCGTAATACAGATTACATACAGTATTGCATTTTTTTTTTTTTTTACATAAAGACAATCAGAATGAGACGCAAACGTTCTACCAGGCTTGGCACACTTATTTAGAGGGCAAACATCACATCTGGATCTGATGATATGCTCCAAACATCTGGTTCTTCAATGCATGCGAGTAAGCTTCACAGAATAATAGCTTTGGGTCAAAGTGTGTGTGTGTGTGTGTGTGTGTGTGTGTGTGTGTGTGTGTGTGTGTGTGTGTGTGTGTGTGTGTGCGTGAGAGAGAGAGAGAGAGAGAGAGAGAGAGAGAGAGCACATGATGATAATCAGAGGGAATCATTAAAGCAGCTGCACAGTGACTCTATTATTTCCCTGTTTCAGGTGGCAGTAATGTGGTGCCTGGTGCATTTTAGTGCACAGTTATCAGAAAGGGACGACACACTCACACACACACTTAGACACGTGCACACACTCACAAGAACAAAGAATCTTATCTCAGACATAAGGCTGCTTCAAACTATGCACCATCAATAACTAGACAGATCCAGATATTAAAATTCCAAAACGCAATAATTGTCAACATTTCATCACAGTACTATAGAGTAACACTAAATAATGATAAGAATCACATTGACACAGAGAGACAGAGAGAGAGAGAGAGAGAGAGAGAGAGAGAGAGAGGACCGGAGGAGAAGAAAGTAAAAACGAGCAGTCCAAGAAGCAGTGTGAAAGTGAGTGGAAGAGACAGAAGAGCTAAAGAGTCAGGGCTGAAGGAAAGGGAAAGATTGTGAAAAAAAAAAGGCGAGAAAATGGAAAAAGTCAGGGAAATGATCGAAGGAGGTGGAGAGAGAGAGAGAGAGAGAGAGAGAAAGAGAGAGAGAGAGAGAGAGAGAGAGAGAGAGAGGGGGGACATGTCAGAGGGAACGTTTTATGACGTTAAATATCGGATGCAAATGAAAAGAGAAAATCTATCATAGCTGTAATGTGGCCTGAAGGGAGAGCGTGGTGAGAGGGAGACAGGGAGTACGGTGATGTATGGACGAGGTGGATGAGAGGTGAAAAGCGTGGCGAGGTGGAGGGATGGAGGGATGGCAGGATGGTGGAATGGAGGGGGGGGGAAACGGTCCTGGCAGACTCCTAAGAGCCCAGGGCGAAAGTGGAATAAATGTTGATTAGTGTTGATTTTGTCCGACGAGCAGCCGGCGAGTGACGGAAGGACTAAGCTGCAGCGAAAGGCGGCCATTAATCTTGGTCTGGTTTAAGTTGTGTATATTAATTTGTGTCATTTCCACTACGTGGAGAGAGGCCTCTCCTTCTCTTTCTCTCACTCTGCTCCCCCACTGCGTCTCTCTCTCTCTCTCTCTCTCTCTCTTTTTTGTGTGTGTGTGTGTGTGTGTGTGTGTGTGTGTGTGTGTGTGTGTGTGTGTGTGTGTGTGTCTGTGCGTGCACTAGGCCCATCGGTGGCTCACAGCAGCAGCGAGAGGGAGGAGAGGAAATGAGATTCCGAATCTCACATTAAAGAAAATGAACTCCTACGGGGGTTGGTATGGCAACCGCATTCGTAAGAGAGAGCGCCGGTTTAACGTGCTACAAATTTGAAGATTCGATTAAACGTGTAGCGCATTAAGGATGCGGGGGGTTGAAAGCAGGAACGCTGAGCTTCTTACCCACGCGGCTGGTTTAAGAAAGGCTTTATGAGAAAGGAAAGCGGAGCGAGCGATAACATCTCCACTGTGCGCGTGTGATGTGCTGAACGCTGTGCTTTCAGCTAATATGGAGGCAGCATTGACTGCTAGAGCTGATAAGAAACCCAGCCAGCCACTGATACCCGGTTCCAGCCAGTTTCATCTCTATATGTGATACATATCTATTTCTATAAATATTAAAATGCCATACGTACTAATAGAATCGCGGCGAACTGCTCCATTCGTTCATCCGAGATGCGGGGAAGACTCTGGCCGGCAGCGTTCTCTCGTTTCCCTCTCATGCCAACACACACGCTTTGCACACGTAGACAGCTTCATCCGAGAGCTCTCAATCAATCGCAGTGAAAACTCGATGTCATAGTTAATTACCAAATTGCATCGGGGCTGAATTTTGGCAATTAAGCTTCTTAATATGATTAACACGTCTCAATTAGGCCGCTGACAATTTGCATAATTCATAAGGTAATGCGATTGCGCTCTGGTGTATGCTCCGAGATAACAATACTAAACATGCTAAATGTGAGCGCCATCTCTCTTGACATCCATCTCCACGATTGCCGCTCTCCTTAATCGCATTTCAGACGCAAACGCTGGAAAAGCCACGCTTGCAAAAAAAATAGAAATGTACACTTGTTACAATGGCCCTGTATATGTGTGTGTGCGTGTGTGTGTGTGTGTGCGTGTGTGTGTCTATTATGCGCAGAATTAGGTTTTAGCGTTTCCGCTCGGAGGATAATTAGCCTGTGTGGCTGAGGAAACAGCTGTGATGCCCATCTCTCCCTCTCTCACTCGCTCTGTTGGAGGATGGAGCGCAGAAAGACAAAAGCCTTCCATATTAACATCAAGCCGTATGTGTGTATGTGTGTCTGCATACACACACACACACACACACACACACACACACACACACACACACACACACACACAGAGCGTTGACGGCATGTGAAGTGCCAGGCTACAGCGCCGTGGCTCTCTGGCAATCACACACAAAGGTGAGGAGGCCTGATGTTAGCGAGAGGATCAAATAATTAAGCAGAAATCATTATCCCTGCTGTTTTATTTTGCTGCATGGTTAGACACACTTAAATGTAACTCATATCCGTTATTATCACCTAGAATGAAAGGTTTGCAAAACATGAAGGCTCTTGAATGCAGGACTGAGACAGGGTTACAGCGCTGCATGCTTTAAATCGGATGAGCAATTCATTTCAATTAGAAATTATGCGCATCATGGTAACAGATTAGGATTTTTTTTAAATTCTTTTCAGTGATTACAAATAATCAATCGATATTCTGTTTTTTTCTGTTAAGACAAACAAAGTGAAATTCAGTAACTGTGTAGTTTTTGTTCAACAGTTTCACATCACAATCCAGATTTATTCTCTTCACTCTCACATTTTCTCATTTTGCAGGAGAAGCACTGCCGGTATTAGACCTGCTTTTTTTTCCCACTCAGCTTACACTGCACAGTTTGCACATTTACAAGCTACTGTATCACCATCAGGAGGTGTACTGCATGACTTCATTTGTACACATATCAAACAAATTAAACCATTTTATCTATTCGATATTTCTTAATGCAGAAAGAAGAAATCGTGCACAAATTTAAAGGTGAAGAGCTGCTTGTGTTTTATCCAAAAGTTACAGTACCTAGGGGTACAAATTGTCTTAATTTCCCCTTGTATCTATTACGTTTACGTGTGTGTGTGTGTGTGTGTGTGTGTGTGTGTGTGTGTGTGTGTGTGTGTGTGTGTGTGTGTGTGAGTGTTGCCGCTTTTGTAGTTGAAGGTTAAAGTTTTTAAAGGTCCAGAAGCAGCTCTACAAGCATCCCGGGGTTCGACCTCACAACTACAGAACTTGACATGATATGATATGGAAAAAGTTAAAAGTGTCTCGCTTTTACATATTAAATACATTATCATGATATAAGTCACAATAAAAATTATGGTGATGTGATATAAAAGTGTAACTTTGATAAAAAGTAGACTGAATTGAATTTGCGAATAAATTGGCTATACAAATAGTTTTGCAGATCGCTGCACGTCATGTCTGTGATGTGTGCCTTGAAAACAAACTGATGATATTTTGATTCACATTCTCTCAGCATTCATCTGACCAAAGATAATTACATTCATGCTCTCGCCATCATTTATCAATGTGGATGGATGGATGGATGGATGGATGGATGGATGGATGGATAGATAGATAGATAGATAGATAGATAGATAGATAGATAGATAGATAGATAGATAGATAGATAGATATGTAGGTAGATAGATAGATACTTTACTGATCCCAAAGAAAATTAGAGAACTATGAAAACAAAACAATCTGCAAGGATCAACAATGTGATAACATTTCAGACACAGTATATTGCGCAGCTCTACTCATTACCTTAGTACAACACTGTTGCAGAGCTTGTCTAGCAATTGCATGCTATCATTACTGGGACTGGTGAAAAAGATATTATAAGAGGGAAGTGAAACTGTGAAACAGCTGACAATAAACACCTTCCCTCCAGTTCTAGTTCATGCATGGTTTGAAATAATATTTATTGCTTTGTTTTCTTTTTTTTATTATTATCATTATTACTTGCTATTTGTTTGTACTTATTTAATTTCCCTTCTCACCCCGCTCACTACCTGCTCTATGGTCATCACGCCGGCCTGCTGCTACAGTACCTTTAGATCCAAATAATCTCGCAAGTCAAATTCACTTCAGTTCTTTCAACAATTTGTGAATCAGTGTTTCTATATTTAGAGCTTTAAACGATCCTGTACATTTTAAACAGGAAGGAAGACATACACTTATTCTTGTTAATGCTTTATATGGACTATAGCGTTGTTAATGCAAGACTGCAAAACTTTCGCAAATTAAATTTTTATCAAAGTCACACTTTAATATCACCATCATATTATATCATGATAATGTATTTAATGTGTAAAGATACAGGCTGATGAATTAAATAGAAAAAAAGTTTAGAGATTTAGAACTAGAGTTTTTCCTCCTAGATCATGACCGATCCTGGTCAGGTATCACTGAGGGAGAACGATGCTCTACTCCTGCAGACTTGTAGATTACATGGAACTTCGTCATGGCTCAATATGTAACTAAAACACTTCTCATATTTCTTCTCAGCCCGGGTTGTATGTTAAGGCAAAAGTACACCTTGCTCTTAGTTTTTTTTTTTTGTTCTTTTCCTTGGCACGATGTCAACCACACGTTAGTGGTCACTGTTTTAAAACCACTGTGATGAAATTGCACAGTGTATTTTATTTCAGCGTGTGCCCTGGTTCCCATGAAGTGAATGGTGCTGACTGAGAGGCCTGGCTAAAATGATTTACTCCAGCTGTAATGAGCTATACAGCAGTAACCGTATACTATGACTACTGTCACCTTTAACGCTGTGCAAAACGCAGCACAGCCGTGCGGTAATCAGATCTCTGGCTCGTTTCAGTCTTGTCAAATATTCCTCCGTCACCCTCTCTTCTCACCCCATTCTCACCCTTCAAAAAATAACATTACATCACCCCACAGCTCGCTCATATAAATGGGTCGTTCCCTGAGGGTGTGAAACCTTACGCTGGTCAAACACACGCCGCTGGAAAACAGGCTCTTTGTTGAGAGAACAGGGGAAAAAAATTAGAGCGGCAGGCCAGCCTGTCTCGAGCGCTGCGCAGGATGGACTGCTGTGGACTGACGCGGGTTTATGAGATTCAGATTTATAACAAATGTATGATGTTTACAACTTTTCATTTCCAATCTTTCTCAGTCTGGCTTTGTTTACAGGTCTGATTTCCCCGAAACCTGAGGACAGGACTTTGCTGATTATGATGCTACGATAAACTCTGGAGAAAGAAGAGGAGAACGGATTGATTTTAGTACCTAATTCGTCACTCAGTGGAGTATCAGGGCAGAAAGGAAAAGAGAAGGGAAAAAGAATGAAAAAGTCACTGAGAGTGTTAACAGTTTCCATAATGGCTTCATTTATGAAGAGGAGAAAAACTGTGAATTAGGAAGGCGTGTGAAGTGAAACTGGAACTCGGGAAACTATTTGTTTCCTGTTTATTTATGTGTGCCAGGAGCAGAGTGAGGGTGTTACTGGTGCACCGTTCTCCTGTTTCTTTTTTCCTTATCCAAGGTTCAAGGCAGTGTCACTGAGCGGCATGCGTGTGACGCCAGGCAACCGCACGCCTTGACACCATCCGTAAGTGCCTGGAGATCCAAGCATTCGTTCCTCTGAGACTAGTTTCTAAGTGTCAGAAGAGACAAAACCCAAAAAAATGACAAACACACACACAACAAAGAACATTTGCACTTTCTCCTTTCAAGTGCAAGCCTGGGTTATGTCATTGTGGTGTGTCATGTGGAGTACCGAAAGAGTTTGTGAGTGGTGTTAAAGGCTGTGAGAGAGAGCGAGAGAGAGAGAGGGGTGGAGTCGGGGCTGTATTTTTGGAAAGCCGTCAAAGCTCCAGGGATTGGAGGCACTCTGACAAGGCATGGCCATTGTTTTCAGCAGAGTTTACCAGCTGACCTTTCTCTTTCTTCCTCTTCCTTACTAAAATTAAAATGAAATTATGTGAACAATTCAGTAGGACAACAACTTACAAGTATAATGACGTGCATTGCAGTATCTGTATTAAATGCCATATGGCACACTGCATTGAAATAATTGGACTGCGGAAACAATTTCTTAAGCCAGAGTGTTCGTTATAAGGTTCAAGCAATCATTATTTCATTCATTAGTCAAAGCTTTACCCCAGGTCAGACTCGCAGAGCTTATCACAGGAACAATGAACCGAACTATATAATAACAGAGCAGCTCGATATATTCTAGTCATCGTCTAGTCATGCAATTTTTTGGTATAATGAAAACATAAGAAAAGCAAGTTAAGTTACATATGATAAAGATCACATGTTTTTAGGTCTAAATCATATACTAATGTCTCAGAAAGTTCTTCATGGTGTTTCTGGCAGCGATTTAGAAGCTCATTTAAAAAATACTGCACGTTTTCCAGTTTCTTGTTTTATTTGATGTTCAGAGAATCCGAAAATAAATATCTTTAGGGAGTAGAACTGTTAGGAACAGTGCTAGGAAACATGAAAAAAATGCTTAAAAAGTGTTTTAGTTACATATTGAGCCATGACGAACCTCCAGAATGAGCCTCCTTGCATGTAATCTACAAGTCTGCAGGAATAGAGCATCGTTCTCCCTCAGCAATACCTGACCAGGATCGGTCATGATCCTGGAGGAAAAACTCTAGTCTAGTTATAAATCTCTGAACTTTTTTCCATTTAATTCATCAGCCTGTATCCTTAAATATTAAATAGATTATCATGATATAATATGATGGTGATATTAAAGTGTAACTTTGATAATGAATTGAACTGAATTGAATTTGCGATCAACAGATTTCCTATACAAATAGTTTTGCAGTCCCGCATTAACAAGGCTGTAGTCCATATCCAGCATTAACATGAATAAGAGTAACAAACATACTATAGCAAAGTAATTAAGTTAAGTGTTAAGTGTGAAGAGTGTGCACAAAAGCACAAATTGAGAATATTTGTGTGTGTGAAACAACACTCTGTTCACTGAGCTGAGAGCGAAAATATGTGAGGAATGAACACGCAGCCTGCGTTTAAAAGAGAAGAGTGTCAAAAGTGAAAAAGGGAGAAGAAAAAATCTGACTAAAAGATTGCGCTTTCTATCAGGATATGAAGTAAGTAAGAAAGAATAGAAAAACAAAGTGTAGGTCATAAGATCAGGTCATGCCCTCAGACCGTGCATACACTCCCCTGCAGGCGTTGACTATCACACCGATCGAGCTTAAAAAAACATGCACGCGTGCACACAGACACACACCTTATTGAAACCCAGCAAAATACAAATGAGACAAAAGCAACAATGTTCTGTCAAAAATACATTTTCCTTATCTTGGATTACAAATACATTGTTTGTAGTCAAACTTCGTCAGTATGTAGAAACAATTACATCACAAATTATAAATCACGAACGCGCAAAGCATACAGCAATTCAGCTAATTCGTGCTTTTATGTCGCATCACAAGTGAGATCAATTGAAAATTGTTTACAGGTTCTCACAAAAATTTCAGATTTTTAAATATCTAAAACATTTGCAAAAAACTTTTAAACAGTTTTCAATTGCCTCACTTATGATATGAAATATTTTAATTACCCAAATTAAGCAAACGAGGCCATGTTATTACTCAAATCATGCTTTTATTGCTAACTCTTTAAGTGTTTGAACATACTTCAGGATTAAGTTGTGAGCTACAATTCTCACTATATACTGTAATATTATTAATAATTTTAAAAATGCAGCAATACATGACTTTTTTGCCTATTTATTGTTTAAGAATTTACGTGTGTGTGTGTGTGTGTATGTGTGTGTGTGTGTGTGTGTGTGTGTGTGTGTGTGTGTGTGTGTGTGTGTGGAGGGACTGGGTAATAAAAGCTTATGATCAGGGTTCCAATTAGGGCTGCTTGATTTAATAATAAAAAAAAATCACATTGTGATTATTTAGAGACATATTGCGATTTAAACTGTGATATGTATTAACTATTAAATGCACATCAAATGATTTATCAAGGCTAGCAACTGCGAATGTTACAAATGTTTATACAGTACTAAGAACATATTAAATGTTCATATAAATGTATATGCCAATATATTACTCAAAAGTTATTCAAAACTTAAATCATTAAATTCCTATGTGTCATACATTACCTGTAATAAACATCCATCTTTTGTGATTAAATACCTGTATATTTTGATTACAATTTTTGTGCGATTAATTGTACAGAACTAGTTACGATTGTCATTATAATGGAGTGATTTCATGCTATTTCGTTTTCTTTTTTTTCTGCCCGGGATATGCGGATAGAAAATGGACTGTAACTATCTCTGATGCAAAGCATTTGAAAAAAAAAATTACACATAAATATTTTAAGGCCTGCTTCACCAAACATGCATGAACTCCCTCACATAAAAACTATACGACTTGCGCGCATGCCTACTTCACAGTTTCCTTTAAAAACATTCCCAAGAGTAACACTTCTATACACTTTAATACAGTGTCAAGGCAGTATTCTGAAGTGTTATAATACAGTAAAACTGACACGAAAGTCTTTTTACCTTAAAAAGTAGCAAACACCAAATATAAAAGGTTTGCGGAGGCGACAAAAGCCATGAGCACACATATACACAGTGATGTGAACAGCACTACCGGTCAAACTCACTGTTCATACACACTTATGTACACAGAAAGGGAGAAAAAAAACACACTGCTTAAACAATGAGCCACTATTGATCAGTATGAGGTCAACGTCCTTGCTGGATTAGAATGTAAAGCAGGAGCGTTAGCGTCACAACCCGGAGGACTAACGCTCCACAGAGACGTGTGGTTTCCCTTCTCTAGTGCACTAAACTCAGCCCAGGAAGGAGCCAGTAATTAACTGAGGTAGAACGTATAAATCTACCGTGCTGTGGTCTTCTTCGCTGGAGTCTGTCACGTTAAATATTAAAGCTTTTGGATTAGAAAATCAAAGCATGCTGCAACTCTATGCTGCTGTTTCATTACATATATCGGTGAATTATACATATGGAGCTGCAATTGTTAAAAATAACACAATGACCAAAACCGGACTGCAATAAATTGTGTTAAAATTAAAACTACACTTATTGTGCTTTGTTCTACATGTGCTAGAAAGACATTTTCCTGACAAAATTCAACAATTCCTATTAATAAGCCCCTTTATGCTGTAGTTATAACTATGCTTTAGCAATCCTTAGTAAAGTAAAAACAAACCTTTGCTTCTTATAGCATAAGTAGAGGAACCCAATAACTCATCTCATTAAACAGGCTGTTTTATACCTGTTTATCTCCTGGATTGTTCAGTAACAGTCATTAAAGTATACAACTGAAATATACAGTGAATTAAAACTGTATCTATTAATTATTTCCTCTGTAACAGTATATGCAGAAATTCTTAAAATACCAAATACTCAATAATTACTGTAGGTGTAGGTTTTCACAGTCCAACACACTTTTGTTTGTTTTGCTTTTTTTTTTTTATACGAAAATAATAGCTGTGATTCTGAGAGATGTGTTGCCCTAGGCAATGTGTCAACCTAAGTCATACTGTACTCCTTAATAATACTGAAAATTAAACATCTTCACATCAAAACTCAAAACTCATTAGAGTCATATGCCATTGATCTGATGATATGCCATGATATTCCACCCCTGTCTTGGAGGTGTCATAAATACTTCACAACTACTTCCATATTTCAGATGAATTCATAAACAGCACTATCAGGAGTGGGTGAAAAATTATACTGAAAAAACTTTCTTAATGTGGAGCATATTAGTTTAATATAATATATATAGTTTTTAGCAACAACAAGGCAATGTTCTTTACTAGATGAGACTGAAAATGTCAAACATGGTAGAATTACTAATCACTCAACTTAAGGAACTTTTTGGTGGAAAAGCAATAATAAACCACGATATAATCCTGCTTTAAAAATAATTATCAACTATTTTGATTCCTGCCTTTTCAAAGCACTGTACCTGTTCGAGCAGAGACAGCCGCTGAGCAAGAGTGAGCTTCTGCAACTCTTCACTGCTTGTAAATCTCAGCACAAACGTGTTGCATTAATAAACACAAAAACCTCAAACAGCTGGATCATATGGATTTCAACACTCGAGAAGCTTGTGCAACAAATGCAGACACTTCGCTTTTTTTTCTTTCTTTCGCCGACTACAATCTCAGACCAGACGAGTTTTGAGCTAAATATTTTGCCTTGGCCTAATCTCTGTTGAGAGGCAGGGAGGAGCGAGGACAGCCGTGGGATTCCCCTACAGGATTTTTAAGTCCAAACTAAATACACACGCCAAGCACGCTCTCCAACAAGAGAGCCAAACAAATACACCTCAAATCTAAACCTTCTTAAAGCCCCATCACTCAGTGAGCACAGTGTATACCTGCTCTGTCTTACAGTCTTGGGTTCAAGCTTTGACCTGTGAGCCATAGCAGCACGGCTTGAAATGGGAAGGTGAGCTTAAGGGAGAAAGACAGAGTGAGCTTGTCTGGAATAGGTCCATGTCACCCTGAGCTCGAACTCTGAATGAACCCGAGAAGGGAGTGAAAAACTCTGTGCATAGCTACGTCCCCCCTGCCGCTGCAAAATAACACAGACAGAAAGAAAGGGAAAGGGAACAGGGGAGTTTGACTTCGGCGCAAACGCCAGGCAAGGGCAGCATTGCAGCCGAGGGAGCTGAACAAACGACGGCACTCACGTTGTAGCTATCTGGCCTGGAAAGAGCGTTCAAAAAGAGATATCTCCTTTAGATATCTCCATCCATTTTATTTCACGCACTAATAACTGTGAAAAATGCCTGAGCTTTTTTCTGTGATGGAGTCTCAGGCGCAAATTCGGCGCAGTTCCGTGTCTCTGGAGGTGAAAATAAAGAGAGCTCGCAAGTATGAAGTCTATCTGCTATGAGATTCAGCTTGCTCCTGTCATTTTATATTGTCAGCAAGAAGAACTGGGAGTGTGGTTATCACCAAACGGACACGTCACAAATTCATTCCCTGGATGTTTAAACCCAGACACACACACATACACTCTCACACACACACTGAGAAAACCTGGCACCTGGTAATTTAGCCTAATCATTAAACACTTAAAATCATGCAGGGCAAATTTTCCACCACATTTCTGCTCAACTTGACTCTTTCAGCTCTTACAGCCAGAAAGTTTTTTTTTTTTTTTTTAAATGAGATAGGGGAGACAGTGGAGAGTAAAAGAAACATTGACAGAGCAGTACGGCTGAAACATCTGTACACAAGGAGACATTTTTTAGTTGCAAGAGAGATGGCTACCGAGACAAATCAAACAAAGTGTTTACCATCAAGTGGGCAAGATGGCACACATAGGCTTTAGCAGTCGGTGCAATTTTAATAGCGGTAACATTACACTTTTAGATGCACAGCAAGAAGTAAAAGCGAAAACGCTGCCTGCATTAAAGGAGACATTTTCAGCTGGAGGAGACGTGCTTACCAAAATAATATAGGACTGATATTTTTATTTAGTTCAGAGAGTTTTCACCATAAACGAGCAAAGCTTGAATATAGCAGTTGTTGGACTAAAAAAGGAGGAAAGATGAAAAGGAAGAAGGACTTCGCTATAAATGAATGCACTTCATAATATTTCTCATGTCTAGAAAGAAACCTTAAGCGACTAAGTTGAGACACATGACTACTGTACTGTGTTTTACTTCAATGCATGTGGACTGTTTAAATAAAGAAAACAATAGAAAGTCAGGCCATAATATTGAAGGCCTTTTCTTTAAAAGTAGCACTATAGTATTAATATTCATAATAAATATTTGTAATTACTTTTCTTCAGAGAAATATAAAACTTACAACATCCAAGACATGTCAGAGTGTTTGTAATGTTACACATATACAGGCTAATACTGTGTGTTAAACCTGACCTTTTCAAGTGAAGGCGTCATTAGAAATATTAAGAAGTAAAATAAAATTAATAGGAATATAAAAACATGACTGACCTGTTTTTTCTTTTATTTCACACAGAACGTTAAAGAGCGCGGGCTTCATCCTGTGACAGTTCAGCGCGTGCTTCCTAAAACAAAAGGTGAGATGTTCGCGTGATCAGAGGCTCGCGCTGTCATTTTCCCGCCTTTTGAGCTCCATGAAGACACCACGGCGTGCGCGCGATCAGACGCTGCTGACAATATTTCCCGGTTTTTTTTTTTTTTTTACTTTCAATCACAAATTTTCATCAGCCATTTTACATTAATAAAAAAAGAATATTAATTAAAATGAGAAAAACGCAGAGCCGAGTGTATTATTATTGTTGTTGTTGTTGTTGTTATTATTATTATTATTATTATTATTATTATTATTATTATTATTATTATTTGGTAACTGTGATGTCGACGGTCATTTTAATTTCTCAGTATGTCGAAATTATTTCCTATTAATGTTTCTAATATACATATATACAAATATATACATATATATTCTCCTAAAATGATGGTATATCCTACACGCCATAGTCTCGTCTGAGCCTTCCAGCATGGACACGTCCCAAACCGCACACTGCCGTAGTTAAATGACCTGCCAGAAAAGTCCACTACCTATAATAACTACGGGAAACTACTCCTATACTACACAACGGGCTACAGTACCATGCGATTTTGGATGTAGCCTTATTCAACGGCCAGTCGTCATGGTAACCAGGAAAGCTGCGTTATTAAATGTTAAAAGCCTAGCTATTTTTTAACAAACATAAAATTTTTGTACAGGCCCATTTTTATTTTCATTTGGCATTTTGATTTCGTGTAAGCTACAATATTGCTCAGAAAATAACGTCGGGATTATTAAAAAACTACACTCACACACTCAGGAACACTGTAAACTAGACCTATGGAACTATATACAGATGTGGAATATCTAAATGTTAGACACTTAGACCTAGATCAGACAACGATCAGGTAACAGTCAACTCAATTAGCTAAAATAATAAAGTTTATTGTTTTTAATTTTTTTAAGTAACTATCAGTTTACTTTTTACAATAGGAAATAGTTTTTTTCGACAACATTTAATTTTTATTTTGTAGCTATTAGACTTGTCTATGAAATAAAACACAGTTAGTGTTTCTAAGTAAATAAAAATCCTAAATGAGTAGAGTAAAACAGTTATTATTATTATTATTATTATTTATGCTATTAATACAAATTTGTCTTACTTCTTCTTCATCTTATTATTATTATTCCTATTATTAATAATAATAAATATAAATTTTTTCTTGTTGCTAATAATAATAATAATAATAATAATAATAATAATAATAAGATGCGTCTAGATTATGACAGTGCGCTTAATTTTGGTGCAACATGTTTAATTAATAAGTTAGTAAAAAAAAGTATTTAATGCAACATAACTGTTTAAGTGTACTCACCGAGATCCTGAGCGTGCGTGTGTGTGTGTGTGTGTGTGTGTGTGTGTGTTTTGACAGCTCACCTGGCCTGCGCTTCGTCCAGACTTTGGTCTGTAATGGTCATGATTTGTTGTAAAATGTCTCCGATGTCCTGCTTTCTGCCGTCGCCGTCGGCTCCTCCGGTTCCTTCCTGCATGTGTTGAGGCAGCCCCGGGTGCCCCGCCATCCCCACCCCGGCATGAGAGTGCATCATCCGCGGCTGGTCGTCCATGTCTGCCGCTTCCTCTCCCTGCAGCTTCGGCTAAACCTCACGTCTCAATCTGTCTCGCGCGCCCGCTCAGCGGTGAAAACACACAGACACGCACAGAAAACAAGCTCACAAGCTTGTCTTTGGACTCTGTGAATTACGAGCTGAACTCTACTGGCCGGGTTGGACTCCAGCTATGAATTGAAGCGCGTGTGTAAATTGAAAGCTGTCTCACGGTGCTCCGGTTAATCACACTGGGCGCGTTGTGGACTCAACACTCTACAAGCGGCCGCTCTCAGCTCGGTCCATCCTCTCGCTTTTGTTACACGTTAGCAGCCCAAAGACCCCACTATGGAGCATAAACCCCGCCCACGCTACCTGATTGGAGGGATAAAGACACCAAGTCCCGCCCGCCTTAAAAGATTGGGTAGTTATGGTCCCTAGCTCCGCCTGGGGTGCCTGTGTTCACGCGTCAATCATGGCGCAGAGAGAAGACGTTGAGACGCGGGAACAAGCTTACTACAGCAGGAGATACACTACTCTTCTTAATGCTACTTATGTTGCATTCACATGCAAGAAGAAGTGGGGTTCATCTGTTTCTTGCAAAACATTTGGCTTTCTGAACATCCTTTCTAGGAACACCGAAACACCCAGTATTCAGACATTCTACATTATTTTCTCAGCAGTACAAGTGCTTTTTTATGAAGTAAAAAGACAGACAACTTCTGTCTCATTAGAAGGTCTGTCTCATTAGTTTTGTTTTCTTTTTTTATTTTCGAATTTACACGAAGGAGTGTCTTTTCCGAACATTTGCCCCCAAATAATTATATAAAATATATAGTTCAGCTTTTTCTGCATATTTTATATATATTTTTTATTGTTTTAGTATCATGCCCAAATACCTACTAGCTTCAATCTGACAGTTTTATGACTCTTACCTCTTCTTCTATTAATATTTATACATTTTTTTTAAATAAAGAAAATAAGCGTGGCCATAGTCTGTAAATTATCAGCATTATCCGTATTAACTGTTACAATAGAGGGGCAGTCAAAAGGAAACAACAAAATTTTAAACCTATACTAATTTTATTATGGAAAATGACAGATGGCATTATTAATAAAAACAAAAGAGCGTTATTGGATTTCATGCATGCAATCATATCAGCTCTTGCCTTCATCTGCCATATTTGTTTTGGATACTAACCCAGCTAATCGGATATCAGTAAAATCCTCTTTTTTCTCTCAAAGCCACCATTACATTTTTCAACCCAATGCCAAGTAGCACATCCATCCCACAACAGTAGTCCTATCAGCAAAACATATTTTTGTAGCTTTTAAGCAAGTGTGCTTTAATTAGAAATAAAATGAAATAAAAGAAAAGAAAATTCCACTGAATATTTTTGAATTGTTGTGCAGGCCTACATTAGGCTAGCATTGTACTGTATTTCAAGGAACTGCTATATAAGTCCAGGCATCAAACCTTATGACTGAATGCAGTCTAACTCCACACAAGCCCATTTTGTACAGCCTGCTACATGGTCCGTGAGATTGTGGTTTTATTCTGGTGCTCAGTGCAATGTGTATTATTTTTTCCAGGTATGTTGGAGGCCTACGCTTGGCTGCGTTTGCTTGCCTTGCCCTGATGTAAGCCGATGACCCATAGTGTGCAGGCAAGTATGTGTGTGTGTGTGTGTCTCTAGGCTGAAAAGTGCCCTTCAGGCCCACCGAGTCCGCCATTCTGTTGCTCCTGCCATAGGTGTGTGTGTGTGGGGGGGGGGGTTGGGGGGCAATATGGAAAGGGCCAAGCCACACACACACACACACACACACACAAACACACACACAGACAGATAGTCTTGACTCAGCCAAATAACTAAAAGATGTCTGTAGCATAGATTATATCTTCTTATGGTTTATTGCCTCAAATATATATTCTCACACATCATAAAAACCAGTCCACGAAAAAGGTGAAGAAAAAAAAAACTATAAAAACAACCAGTGCGTGTCAGAATGGGGGGCGTGGGGGGGGGGTAATAGGGGTGTAACTTGAATAACTACCATAACTACAATAACAATAGCTTGAATAACTACCCTTTACAACTGTGAAGGGAAGAAAAGAATCTCAATATGCATAACATGCCAAACCTTTGAACAGATGGGCCATAAGAGCAGAAGACCCCTTCAAGTTCCACTCCTGTCAGCCTACAGCGAGCACAGGCACCATACATTTCACATTGATGATATGTACTATTTATGTACTATAACTGCACATCCATGTGTAAGCCAATTGTAAACCTTGTGTTGCTGTATAGATTTTAATCTTCTCTTCACAAGTCTGCTACCAAAACACATTATTGCTGCATTATAGATATATATTTTTTAAATGAATAGTCTCTTACTGCAATTGTATGACATATAAAGACTGAATTACTTATTAGTACATTTTAAAATATTTTATTAACCATATTTATTACCTATAGAATTAATAACTTCAATCAATGCAAAAAAACATGCCATTGTACGGCATGTATCAGATTATTACACAAAGTTCAGCAATTTAGCAAAAAACATTTTTAAAAGCAGGCAATGGGCAACGTTTCCACACCCCTATGATAAATGTTGTCTTATTAATTAGAATGTTGCTTAGACTAATGCATTTAGTGTACACAGTCCCATAATTTTGTTCAGCCAGAGCTCCATGAAAGTTTCAACAAACATGCTGAAGCAAATTGTTGCTCCAACAAATGCTAACAAATTGCTTGTTTTATAGCTAATAATTAGAGTTCATAAACTGTGTTGATATTGACCAGGTTAAAATAATACCTACAGGTTTTTCTAGCTAATGCATGAGAACAATTTGCAAGCCACTAACTTGCTTACTAGCCAAAGAGTAGTTGAAGTCTGTATGAACAGTTGTGCAGTATTAGAAGAATAGCTGTTATACTTTTAGGCTCTAATAACTAATGAGGGATAATACGTAAGAAAAATTGACTAGAATTTTAAAGGATTCAGCGGTAAAGGAAAGTTACCTCAAAAATATAACACAGATCTAGTTTGAATGAATCACTGAAACGTAATTTCTTAATATCACTTGTATATATGTATCATGCTTGGTGCATGTATCTACATTTCTTCTCAGAAATATATAGAAATTGTTCTAATCGTCTTGAGTATCTTTAACATGTACAGTACCTGTTCCTTGAAAGTATTATATTTGGTAAAGATATACGCTGATGATATTTTAAAAGGTTTACTTTTAAGGTTGCCATCCAATCACTGAAGAAATGTTCTGTTTAGTCCGCGTTTTTTCCCTGAGACTGTACACATGCTCATGTTTTATTCAGTATCACAGTCCCTGGGATCGGTGATGAATGTTGTTTAGAGAGCGTCTGCGTGTATGGAGTGTGTATGTGTGTTT
>JAAGKR010003104.1:0-79997 GCA_011419295.1 Clarias macrocephalus
AAAAAAAACAAGCTTCAGTCTGCTAGGGAGCATAAAGATTGGACTTTGGAGCAATAAAAAATAGGTCAAGTGGTCTGATGAGTTCAGACTGACCCTACTGCATTGGGGTAAGAAGGCGAGCACACGAAGCGATGTACCCATCATGCATAGTGCCCACTGTACAAGCCTCTGGAGGGGCATGAGGGTGTTATGATCTGCGGTTGCTTAATTGGTCAGATATATGCTCGGTAACTATCATTTTCAACATTTACTGGCCACCATGTTACACACCATAATCAAACCTAGTGTGCAAATTTCCCCTTGGCCAGGCTGGTTATATTCCGCGCAGGAATCAGTATTTTCTTTCATCCAGAATAGCGTATGGAACCTACGGTAACTTTGAGTGCACTTTTAAATTTTACAGGTCTACTGTTACCCACTGTGCTTATACATATTCGTTGGAAAGAGCCAAAGCCGGGTTGAAATTGAAACGGACAAACTTTTCCTCTCTAAACAGCAAAATGAGTATTAGAGGAAACAGCAGGAAAACTCCACCATCCCTGCCATCCATAAGGCTTTTTTCAGTGCGAGGCGCAGACACAAACCGTGTGAACGTGCTAATTTTCCTCGCCTGTCTCCACAGTCATAATATTGCTTTCATGGAACTGAAGAATGCGTCTGGAGCCTGGGAGGCCAGGGCATCATGCTGCATACGTATAATGTGCATGTGGCTTTCTGAGAGCCTTGTTTTAAAAGGGATGAGGTGGGGCCGGCCTGGCTGCTGAATAAGCCAGGGCAGTCGCCTTCCAGAACAAACAGAGGCTTTCAAAGAAAACGTTGCCTTCCCCCCGACCCCGGGTTCGAGCCCTTGTACTAGACCTGCAGCTTAATACAAGGTGGATTAGAGTTAAACACGCTGCATTTGAATGCTCATAGGACAAATCTAAAATTGTGAATAAGGACAGCTGACACTGAAAATATCCGAGGAATACTTTATTATCAATGTGTCCATGGTACTTTTTTCTTTTTTCTTTTCTGGATATTGATCGTATATGAAAACTATACACCAAAACCAGGGTTTCTGTACACATCCATCAGTAAAAATGGCAAAGACTCCATGTGAGCACACAGAATCCAAAGTGCATCACCTGATCATCTTGTTTTTTTCCTCATGTTCATATACACATTGCACCATACATAAATAATTACACTGTAAAAAGGACTCATTATTTACAAGTATAATGTCCTTTATATAATATGTATATATAAAACTTTATATTAAATCTAGATAGATTACATTTTGGGATTGTGAATGTAACTTGTGTGTGTGTGTGCATGTGTGTATGAGAGAGAGAGAGAAATCGAGAGAGAGAGAGAGAGAGAAGCATGATTAAGTAAATGGGCATAAGAATGTGTGTGCATGTGTGTGTGTGTGTGTGTGTGTGTGTGTGTATGTGTGTGTGTGTGTGTGTGTGTGTGTGTGTGTGTGTGCATGTGTGTGTGCTATCTGTGGGTGTTGAGCAGAATCTCCAGCCAGCAAGGACATGATGTGACGAACTGTCTCGAGTAGCATGGCCCCCAGCCCTTAGCAAAGCTGATCCTCACACTGTTTGGATCGTACGGCCCTTCCGAATGTGACAGGTGCCCGATGTGGCACGACTTCTCATAGTCAAAAATCTTAACCGAGTAGCCTGGCATCACCCTTGTGACGGTGGGGCTGCGGCAGTGGGGGAGCTCCAGGGTGGGCGAGTTGATGAAGACTGGGTGCTGGCTGCGGTTGTAGGCCCACACGCCATCAGCCTCTCGGCTCAGCAGGATACCGTGGCCGATCTTGGCGCGTGCACGCTGAACTGATGAGCTGGCGCGGCCCGTGTTGGGCAGCAGGCCCAGGCACAGGCCTGTGCCCTGAGGTAGGTCATAGAAGATGCTGAGGGAGGGGTCGTACACCGGATACAAGCGGCCCACACGCATCCGGTGCTCCCAGTATGCCACATTACACCAGTGAGTCCGTCCAAGCGATGAGGGAGACGTGCTGGTATCTGCAATTAAAAAAAAAAAAACACACAGAGATGCATGCAAACATGAGCATAAGGGAATCAGTATATTGCATTTTTATGGCATGCAGAAATGCCATATTGTCCTTGTGATAGTGATTACAGCAGAAAAAAATATAAAATCCATGCACATATTTCTAATAGTTGTAGCCAGTAGTCGCATTGTGAAACGTGTCTGAAGGGAGTACTGAGTTCAACTATGAACAGACCTACAAATCTTAGCCTGGAGGATCCAAAAAAAAACAACAACAACAAAAAAAAAAACATATTCACTAGACACTAGGGGGAAAAAAAACTATCAACATGTACCAGTTAGGTAACTAGCAAGCTTACTAATATAATAGCCTAATTAAAGCAACACAATGTAAATAAGCATTAAAACTATATTAAGAATTTGATTTTAATGCTCCATAACAGGGTTTTGTAATGAATGAAGATTTCCATTCAAGAGCCCAAGATGTTCTTGTAGCTCTTGGAGCTTTATCTGTCAATTTTATGAAGGTAGCAAAAAAAAAAAAAAAAAAGCATGTATTATAAAATAACAGCTTGCTCATTATAGTCCTTATGTAAAAAGATTTCCTGATGCACCCAGTCTAAAACCGTGGGTACATCTGAATGTAATTAATAGTGATAATGCTGATCTGATATAACAGCCATATAACAAAATCAATCTTAGCCAATTACAAGCGATAGCATCATTCTTACTGTACTTCAGCATATTGTACTGTACTTCAAATCATGCCCTGGCTGCACGTACAGCAGAATCATGATGCTGCATTTATTTTTCTAAATCAGAACTCACGACGGCAGTCGAAGCGGCACATGTTTGCACGATATTGTCAGGACGGTAATTATTTGCATATGTAAGTTACAACAGTGACTACATGCATGCCATAGATTTTTACTGCATGAAAACCACAGGCGCTAGTTTGCAAGCTTCTGAAACATGACGCTGCTCTGAAGCATTACATCAAACGTTCAAGTCACTTTCATTTCTTTTCCACTTTTTTTTTCCTCTTTTTTGCTGTTATGCTGAGCGGAAGTGCTACCTCATCTTCTTACAGTTTTACAGTTCCCCTTGAGAGGGATTTGGAACTGAAGAGGCACCGGTTCCCACTAAAAGGCCCAAATCTGTCATCTCTACCTCCAACACATACGCACACACACATACACACACACACCCCTCCCTGCATTCCAGCGGGCCACTCAGGGGCCCTTCTCCCCCTCTGAGGGCCTCCATTCAGCTCCCTGACAACTCGCGACCTCCTGACCCCCCAGCCGCCAGCCTATCAGCTCTGATTAACTGGCACACAGACTGATGGCATTATTTTGCTTCACAGGCTCCATTGAGGGGGAGGATCTAAGGGCCTGAGCCTGTGGCGCCATTCTGCTCACACTCCTCTCCCTGAAGCAGCCGGGGAAGCGCTGCTAATGAAACAAGACTGGTTTAAGGAAAGTGCAGGAAGGAGCATTGACTCCACTATTGATGATTCTTTATGACTCCATGTGTAATATGAGGAGGAAATCGTATTGGCCCGAGGTGTAAATATGGACCGTAATTAATATATGCATGTGAGTGAGTGAGTGAGTGAGTGAGTGAGTTAGGAGGAATGTCCGAGACAGTAAAAGGCAGAGCAGTGTGGAAAAATCAAGACATCAAATTCATACATCTTCCGTTCAGATTTATCCAAGAAAATGCTTTAAACGACATACCGCACGTCTTAAACAGTTAACATTACAAAAGAGCATCTTCTAAAACAAAAAACTTTTGATTTGATAAACCGCTGACACTGAATGATGCTGCCAGATCTACAAAGCTTAAGATTTCCTTCATCTGCATGAAAAAACCTTAAAAATATCACCCACATGAAATAGACTGTACATGTCCATGTCATAAAATACTGCTTCTAATGTTACTCCATTTTTCTCCCTCATGTTTTTCACCAAAATGGTTCACAGAGTATGTATTACTATTCAAGATGCTCATGGGTGGTGAGGCATGTACGCCCATCAGAAGAGGTCTGAGCAGAGCTAAGCCTAAACCAACACCGCCAAATGAGAGGAGGAGGGGAGTGAAGCGGTGCTGTGTGTCCTGCTGAGCCAAAAATGAGATCTCCCTGCACAGATTAGACTCTTCCAGCATGTAGGGATAGATAGGAAAGGGAGCGGGAGTGAGAGAGAGAGAGAGAGAGAGAGAGAGATTTCTGAGAAGGGAGAGACATGCAAAAGCCAAAACCAAAAATGCTTGCAACACAACTGCTGGCTTGACAATGCAATGCAATGAGAGCTATTTTTGCTATTCTGGACCAAAAAACAAAGTTCATACTGTTTCAGAAGTAAGACAGTGTTTCTTTTGTAACTCCTT
Organism: Clarias macrocephalus; assembly: GCA_011419295.1. NCBI lineage: Eukaryota > Metazoa > Chordata > Actinopteri > Siluriformes > Clariidae > Clarias > Clarias macrocephalus. The sequence goes on from JAAGKR010003104.1 coordinate 4,399, forward strand.
TTTTTTTTTTAAGGTATGATTGTGCTTGGAAAAGTTAAAACTACCACATGCCCTCTGTCACTCTCTCAACCCTGCATTTTAAACCACTGGACAATGTCAGCAGACAGTCTAAATGGATTTTGCAAGCAGTAGACGTTATTCCTCAGCTGGTTGTCCCTTCCTGAAATAAATTTAGCACCGATTTTCTATTTATTTGAATTGGAAAATCCTATACGTGTCGGCCTTGTTATCTAATACAAGGCGGAAGACGCCTCTGGAATACCTGCCTGGGATTATGCACTGGAACGGCTTTATTGTTCAAGGTGATATGAGATAGAAGTGAGCAGATAGGCTGGATATCGATCCGGCACCCGAATGAAGAAAACAAGCTATGTCAGGATGATAGAAGGCAGACGCTTGACAGTGTCACAACAGTCAATTCAGAGAGAGAGAGAGAGAGAGAGAGAGAGAGAGAGAAAAAAAAAGCTCAGTCTCTCCCTCTCTCTCTCTCCCTCACACACACACACAGGAAAGCAACGCTGCACCCCCTCAACTGAACAGAAACACACCCTGAACCGTCTCCTCCACTTTTCCAACAACTGATAGAGTCGTCCCTTGTCGACATCTGTAAAGAATCTCTGCTCAGACTGGCAGGATTTCATTAGTTAAATTGCGTGTTGGCCTGCGCTCAGTCAGGAAGAGGAAAAGCCACAGCGAGCCCTGTAATTTAAACCTTATTTTAAAATGCGACTGGCTGGCTGCGCCGGAGCCTGCGTTGCAAAACTCAGCAGGAAACAACAACATGCAAATAATGGAGCAAGAGCCATGTGTGACACGCCAAAAGAGGATCTCGTTCCTTGTCTTCAGACCACAAAAGGCGCGGTAATTATGCGGTGCTCTGAGACTTCCCACTGCTGCTGGAAGCAGCGAGGCCCGCGCTCACAAAACTGCCCATTGTTGGTCATAATCTAATTTACAAGGAGTTGTGCCTCAAGTCTGGACGCCGTGGAAGTGTGCAAATGATGTTGAGGAATCTATTCACTGCTATAAAGAAGTCTTAAAGAGTTCAACTAGATTAGCAACCAGGAAAATATTTAGCTGCTAAAGCTTTCGAAACGGGAAAGCAAATAGACACACAGTCCAAGAGTGACAAAACCATACAGCACAAAGTCAGAGGTAGATTATGTATAGTCATTTAAAAAACAACAACAACAAAAAGGATACGGTAATGCAATCGAACCTTGGACCTCAACTCACGTTTATTTTAATACCCTCGACTTCCTCTAGGGGGGGACTTCCCAGCAAAACCACCACAGACGGAACAAATATTTTTAGCTGATTAATCTACCAATTGCTACTAATCATACATAATAGGTTCACACCTAGGAAGCATTTAAAGTAGCAAGAATTATGCTTTCCTCATCAATGTGAGTTTTGAATGCACGCCAGCATTTCGCAATGTAATCCCTATCTGTAGTGTATAATTACAACAGATAAAAAAAAAAAGTTTCCTCGTACAAAAAAAAAGGAAAATATGTTTACTCAAAAAGTCGTTATGATGTAAAGGTTTCAGGATAAATGTTACAAATTAAAAATTTCTCCACAGAGAAATGGAAAGAAATCAGAATCTAAATTTAAAGGCTGTAGCCTGAAACTTTTCTTATGAGTGAGATATGATTAATCAGATTTCAGTTCAGGTAAACAAGATAACCTCTCATCTGCTCCAGATACGGTGGATAGAGATCATTAACATGAACCCTACACATAAGATATAGAGAGCCACCTGAGCATGAATACATCAGCAGCCAACGTCTCATCACAGCCCCAGCTGAATGGTACTTCACTGAAAATCAGAGTACTCACCTGAGTGACCCCCGGATGTGTTGCTGGGTGACCCTGTCGCCTCAATCTCAGTACAAGGCAACACTGGATGTGTAGGAACTATAAAAAAAATCATTTAAGACTATAAAAGACCAGAAAATATAGTAAAAAAAATGACATGATTTTTTCTCAGGATAAATGGAATACTGTTTAAAGATAACTTCTGCCAAGCTTTTTAATGTTCCTTCATATTAGCTCTTAGGTCGTTTTTTTTTTTTTTTTTTTTTTTTTGCAAATGGCTTAAAAACTACTTCCCTCTCAATAACACAGCAATAAAGTAGTGATGACGAACAAATGACTTACCCAGAGACTCCTGTCCTAGTTTAAGAGAGAGCTGCGAGTATGGTGGAGGGGGCGAATCTAAAAGGTAAAGAATTTACATTAGAACTTTAGAGCTTTATAATCAACATCCAAAATGTATATAAACATATTATACACACATTACTACGATTGGTATGACAAACAGTAACACTGCACAAGGCGTGAAGCATCCTGGGCAGAACTAAAACACACTGGCAAGCACAGAGCTGTGGTTGTCACCTGCTGCAAAACATGCACTGTCTGGTTGAAATCTTTTTTTTTTTTTTTTTCTGAACAGTTCCTCAAAACAGCTTAAACAATTTGTGGACTTGACCATTTACATAAGAAAAAATCACTTGTTTAACATAATCAGTTATTTATTGCAAATGGGTGACTACAATCAAATCACCACTAGATCACTTCATGAACTGTTTTCAGATTAAAGACACACCTGCATTACAGTGCATTGTCTGTGCAAGTGTCTATTTTGCATAGCAAAACTTTACAGAAAAGAATGAATAAGCCACTTATCCCATATTCATACTCATATCCCATATTCTTCTTTAAGTTACATTTGCAAAAGCTTATTCTGTACATGATAGATAATTGAACACATTTATATATATATATACATATGTATAATATCCATTTTATATTCCATCCTATTCTTTTTTTTTTTTTTTTACCTTTTCACTGATTTCGTTTTAGTTCAATCTGTGTTAATGAAGAACAAACAAACTCAACTCCATCTTGGCATGTGGAACTCTAATTCGAATTCTTTCTCATTTTACTTCTGCTTTCTCATTAAAGTGTTTAAAGAAGGAAACAACTTAAAGCAGGGATAAAGCTTTAAAGTTTAAAACCTCTATTCAGAATAAGTCCACGTTAGCATTCTAGCATTCAGTCTTTACCCAGAAGGTAAATACAGAGTCAGCCGAAAAAATGTATACACACTTCAGGAAAAGAAACACTTGTATAAATATTTAAATACTAAATGTATTGCTATACATTATATAGTGTTATACATGATAATAATATGCTAGTATTATCATACTATTTTTCTTTTCCTGAAGTGTGTATAAATTTTTTTGGCTGACTCTGTGTATATAAAGAAGCAACATGCATATTCTTTCGTTGCTGCAGGAACAGCTTTAATCTTCACTTGATTATTGAGTAAAAGTATGACTCAATGCGAAGGAAAATTTGGTGAGTGAACAAAATTAGGCTTGTCTTTTACAGTCCAAAATAACTGATCTCATGAGAACTACTACACCCTGCCTGGGCAACAGCCCTGAGAGCTGCTCTCGGCGCACTGACTGTGTGTTTTTGTGAATAACAGGCTTGAATGAGGAGTAAAAGAACTAAGCGTCCCTGTAGGGTAATGAATTGGGAGTTCCACTTCCTGAACCAGAAAGTGTCACAGGCCAGCTCCTCTCTCTCTCTCTCTCTCTCTCTCGCTCTCTCTAATTCCCACCATGCACGCACAGGATTGTGCAAGATCTTATAAGAAACGGACATGATGGACATTTCATATAGCCCTGCACCAAGTTTCCTTTGAAAACTTCAGCTCGTCTGCAAATCAGTCTGTCTTAATTTAAAATGGAAATGGAGCTGGAGTTTCATAAGACTCGTACAAAAAGCGTTATTTTACATCAACATTAGGTTGATACCAATACATTTTATGCACTGACAACAATGTACTACTGTATAAAATTTCTTGAACCAGGATGATGGCAGAAGCCTTCACTTTTTCTCCTCAGTACCCTTAGATGTTTGATGACTCCATCATGACCCTGTAGGATCCTTTGCTTCGAGCATCCTCACCTGGTCCACAAAGGCGGCTGTAATGATAGGGGTTGCAGCATGGCGCCTCGCTGCCTGGAGCTGCCCCGAAGCTCTGACAGCAGCACAGCGCTTTCAGCTGGGAGGCGAGCTGTAGGTCAGGCCAGCGGAAAAACCTACACAGCAGGTATTGAGGAGACACAGCATGACCGCCAACGTGCAGCTCGGCCTGAGGAGCTACAACACAGCCACCCAACACTGCGCCTTTAGACTCCACTGCCTCCAACAAGACGCCCAAAGGTTTCTCCTTCAACTTTTTCAGGAGTGCATAGGCACACCTAGAAAGTTCTTGCTCCAGTAACGTTCTACGAGTTCTCGCACCGTGCTCTCCAATCTCCCAGTGATCAGAAAGGTCACTTTTGCTCCGATGGAGGTCTTTAAACCAACAGCAGGTCACCGTCCCGCCGTCGCTCTCCTCCGACCGAGGAGGTCCACGCCGCTCCTCCTGGACGCACATGTCCACCTGGATGCCTTCTTGCTCTAAAACAAGCTCTGATCCTCGACTTTCCACCAGAGCCAGGGTGTCGCTCGATCCCGCGGAGTTTCCCACAGAGGTAGGCTCGGTTTGGGAGATGTTCTCCGGATCGTCGCCGCTCCTGCTGCCTCCATCGGCCTCCTCTCCGTCCGCGATCAAACGGCTTCTCCAGAGTCGCCGAACCAGAGCGCCGCGTCTCGTCCTGAACATACGACACCTTAACCGCTTCTCATGCGCGCTTTTTGTGTGTATGTGTGTGTGTGTGTCTACGTGAAGGAGAGGGAGAGAGAGAGAGAGTAGTGTGTGTGTGTGTGTGTGTGTGTGTATGTCCTACGTCTGTTCCCGATTCCGACGATGCTCGTGCTCGGTGTCCGACATCAAGGCTCCGTGCACTAGCCTAGACGCACAGCCGCGCGCGCATTCCTCCTGGCCGGAGCACAACATCAGAGGCGGCGATCGCGGCAGTTTTGCAACAAAGTAGCGGCGCTGTCACGGCGCATTAGTGAAAGAAAGAAAGTGGGGGGAAAACGGTGCTGCGTGCATGCAGCGTTAAGCCTGCTGCAAAACAGGAACATCAACAGAAAGTTGATTTATAGGCTTGTTTGAGTCTTCTGCATTCCTGCACAGCCTTTAGATTCACATCCAGGATAGGATTAACACACACACACACACATATATATATACACATACACTCCTGATCAGCCAGACCTCGAGCACCTATGGAGTAGATCAGTTTTAGAAAAGTAATCCTTTCACGGTGAACAGCTCCATCCTTATCGGCCAAAAAAAAGAGAGAAAAAAATCATGCAACGGAAACATCCATTAAGTCTGCGCCAGGAAGACTTGCCCTTTAAATCCTTGCGCTCGAGATGAACGGGATCCTACGATTGTTTCTCTCTCTCTCTCTCTCTCTCTCTCTTTCTCACTCACTCACTTACTCTCACGCACGCACTCACACACACGAGCGTGTGCGCGCGCGCGCGCAATCTCGGGGCCTCTCGGAGGAGCGCGGCGGAGTCATTGGCTGTTCCTCGTCATGTGCTCGTCTAGACTCGGTGGCGGCTGCGGGGCGCGCGGGGTGCTGCGCAGGCGCGGTGTCGGGTTTCTGCACCCTTAAAGGGGCCACTCAGTGGAGCACTGGAAAAAACTAAAATTGCAGTAAACATTATGTATATATACACAGTATCCATACACACATACACACACATGCAGAATATATAAGCGTATACATTCCTTTGATAAATATGCCTAGGTGCATCAAATTTATTTGAATAAATAAATGCATTACTTAAAATGCATATTCACAGGTGATGCATCAAGAAAATAATAACATGCAAGCAGAATGCAGTCAAATGATATTAGGTAAATAAATGTATCTAACAAACAAAAAAAAACAAATGCAAATTATTTAAATATGTTGCATGCTCTACACTTTTTATGATATTCCCTGGATGCAAAAAAATAAGCACATTTACTTTTATTACTGCAGAAAATATTTGTATCAGATGCAACAGCGTTAACTACAGCGTTAACAGCTAACAATTATACTAACAATAATAATGGTAGTTGTAGTAGTAGTAGTGGGATTATTAGTGAAACAGTACCAGCAAACTCCAGGAAAGGGTTAATTCTTCCCATGTGGAGCCAAAGAAGTAAAAACACGCCCCATATATGATGCACTGACTTGATCAGGGTAACCAAAGTTCTTCAGAAAAAACAAATGAAATTAAAAAAAATCTGATTGTTGCCTCTGATACTGAGAATGTCTTAATTCTACAGAAAAAGTTAAAGTTTAATAGCAATTTGGCCCACCCTTTGAAATACTTGAGGAGGCAAGGCAGACATACCCATGTGCTATTAATGGATGAAATCATCAGGCTGTAAATCATGGGCTAACTCCTGTAGACCTATGCTTAGGCTATAGCTTTTGATCATCCTGACAGAAACTCTTCTCACACTTTTGACATAATGTGCACTTGAGACTTCTGTAATTCTGTCACACCTGGTTAATTTTTGTCTCATTTACAGAAAGAAAGCTTGCGTCAATACCATTTGTGTTTGTAAATGTGCACTTGCTGATTTGCAAAGTCAATATTTTGTGTTTTGAAAATATTGATAAAAAGTTTTACTAAGTTTATAGTCAAATACACCAGATTTTCTTCAGCTGAAGAGTTTAACAAAAATGCATGAATACAAATTCTGTCAAAAGGTAATTCATGAATCTTAAAAACATTCCTTTTGCTTTATAACAAAAAAACTTTGAGCTGCATGAGGAATTTAACTTCCTTATTCACAATATTTAGTTCATGCATACCATCTTCCTGAGATTAACTTATGCTAGCTTTTATAAAGAAATCCAAAAGTTTACCTAAATGTTTCTAAAATGTTTTTAAAAAGCTGTTATATAATAAAATTAAATAATTTGTCACCGCCAGTGTTATTTGTTAATATAATGCTGTAGAAAACTACAAACTCAGTAAAAGTACTGCAATATGGCCGTCCTCTGCATGATGATTGGTGGGAACCTCATCACAGCTCCCGACACTTATCAGTGCTCTGAGTGGACGATAACCGCACTCGCCTGGCGTCAGGTTCATAACTGCTCTGACTCCCATTTAGTCTCCTGTAGATAATCTATCAGCAGAGAGGTTTAGAGCTAAGGAGACAGGGAGTCCGGCACCAAACCACCTCCCAAAATAGCCCCGTGTCCACCGAGGCTCTGGGCAGCCGTGGTGCTGTCGTAAGGGGCCTAGCAAGACCTAGCACAGGAATGCCATGTCATCAGGAGCAGTAATGGGACTATGGCAAGGTTGCAAAAAGCAGCAAGTGAAGGAAGTCACTGTGAGTCCATGAAGGCCTGAAGTGGATTGGGGGCAGATAAAGTAGCCTTTGCAGGCTGGAATTGATCTCAGGCTACTGGAGAAAATGGATAATGAGAAATGGATACAGAACAGTGAGATGGTGATTTAAGAGGCTGGATGAAAGACGCCGTTCTGAAGTACATTTACACTTGTACTGTGCTTGTATTGAGTTTGTAATGCAATAGACAAGAAATCAGACTTTCTGACTCCAGTGCATAGTCAAAGAATGCTCACAACAAACACATTAAGCACATTATAAAATGTTATAATTAGAAAAACCTTCCTGGTGAATCTAGATTCCCAGAATATAAACACATCAAAAGTTTCAGTTCTCCTACATTAAAAAAAAAAAGTATAAATCGTCTTAAATTCTAATTCTATACCTACTATATTAGTCTGCCAATAGAAAAGAAAAAAAGTACAGTGAATTTTTGGCGTTTTGTTTTGCAACGGACCATATTAAGTAACACAGCACATCCTCAAGGTTGTCTGGGATTTTACTTGTGCAACACAAAAAAGCTGTAGCAAGCTCTCCAAGAAGCCTAAAAACAGCATACCAGCCAATTTCCTCAGAACGCTACTTCACAGTATCCCTAAGAGTATTGATGCAATTGTAAACACAAAAGTAAATTATAGTTTACCTGAATTTTTTGTTTGTTTTGATTATGCTATTGTTTATTGCTGAACACCATGGCATTGGGTAGCATTGTGCCTTACAGAGCCAGGGTTTCTAGTTTGCTCCAGAGCTGGGGTTACTAACTATGTTGTGTTTCTGTGCATGTTCCTTTCATGCCTTTGGGGGCTTTATCTCACAAAAACATGCCAGTAAGTGGACTGGCTAGGATACATTATTCCTAGATGTGAATGTGTGCATGTAACTAACCTGTAATTGACTGGCATCCCAGCTACGGTGTATTTCAGCGTCATGGACATCATCTTTTTCAGGATAGACTCTTGATCCATCATGACACCTCAGTAAATTGTGAATGAGAGAAAAACTATATATCATTATTTTTTAAAGGTATATCTTGTTTATGGAAATTTTTTAATAGTGCATGATATTGTTGCTATAAACGATAACATTTCTATAATAGGAAATTATTAGTATTTAGTAGTCATATAGTATGGTTTGTTAGAACTGGAACACAGCCCTTGTATTTTATAAGACAATTATGTACTTGCATCATGTTTGTCTTGTAAACCAATCGCAAGGAAGGAAAGATGGTACAGGGAATTTATAGGATTAACATAAATAGACACCCATAGTTTTGTAATAAAAGTATTTCATTGTTTCAGATCGGTGGACTGTCCTAGAGACAGATAGCTAGAAATCTTAAATAAACACACTAATTGACCTGAGCCTTTTAAAAGACATCTTTGCACTGTTCACAAACCTGTGGACACCAAACCACTAATTCGATCCCTAGACGAGTCATTACACTTAAAACCACTAAATCAAAATCAACAACATATTTATAAGCTATTACGAACAAATCCCTACTTGGTCATAAGATTGTAATTTTTTTTTTTAACTGTGTCTATTTACTTCTTCAGTACTCTGCAAAAGTCTTAAGCAACCTCAATTCTTCATATTTTACTTCTAAATAATTAGGCTTTCTTAATTCTTTGTATCCTTGAAGATTAGTTTATCAGGCTTCTTGAAAAACATTCGTTATCAATCCAATCAATGTACCTGATCAGTTTCAGGGCAATATTTCTTGTATGTTTGTTAGGTCACACAGTGACTCGTGAATCATTCAAGCATAGAAGCCCTATGGCATGAACCAGTGAGAAACAGGTGCAGATGTTGACAGATGATCAGGCTGGTGATTAATGCACTGGTGCTGCTGAATGCTGAGTGGTTTGAACAGACGAAAGGAGGAATAAGGATGCTGCTGAGGTTTTTACATAAACAAACATTTTTAATTATGTCTTTGTTGCAGTAAAATGTTTATTTATTCATTTATTAAATGTAATTAAATATAAAGAAATGAGAGGTGGCTCTAGTCTAGGGAATTTGTCTGATCTTAGTAGCCACATTATTATGTACAATTGTCTTGTATTAACAGCGGGAGCAGCCTAAAAAAAGTTGCCTTGTCTTAACACCTTTGGTTGATTTGTTGAAAGTCAGCCAATATTTGATATAGTGGTCATACTGGCATTAACCACCTCCCAAAATTTTGACTGACACATGGATTGAAATATGTGTATAGGAAGGGATTACAGGCTAGTAATTATATATCTACAAACTGTAGATAAAAACGGCCAATTTACTGTACATACACAACTTGAAAATACATAACTGGGTCAGGGGATTTGAAGAGAAGACCTTCAGGTCATTAGAACAAACCCGTAATCATTGAGCTGCCACTGACTGTGTGCTCTGTTAAAATATCCATGCAAAATGAAAACCACTTGTATCTTAATGATAAAAAGACTTTTGGGAATTTTGCAACTTCACTGACAATGAGGTGCACTGTAACAGCAAGACTCAGACAGACATATTTAGTGGAATCTGTCTGGGGAAATTTCTGGCCTTCAAACCAGTGTTTCGGCACGTGGAGTTTCATTTATGGTTAAACGAGTGAGACAGCCAGAGCCCTCAATAAGTATCTGCTGGGAAAACACGGGGTAGGTTCTTCAACGTGGCACAAGTCGAGAAGAGACTGAGCACAGCTAAATCCACACCATAAATATTTGATTGGGTGCTTTATGTAGATTCAGGAGACACAGAGACCTGATTAAGAATGTCAGCATATATTGTTCTTGTACTTTACAATATTAATGTAGCTTTGTATTATATACAACTGTGTTTTTATTAAGAAATAAAACACAACAGGCAATGTTGTTTTAGGAAAATATTTTATGACCCCGTGGTGTGGTCTGGCCAGATGTGAAACAAAGAGCTATGACCACCCTGAAATTTATTCTTTTCCAATATAAATTTTTATACTGCATCAATTTGCCAATGATTACAGGTTTCATCAATTAAAAACACCACATCATTCAGTTTGTTTTTCTTTTCATAGTTAATGTGGAGGAACATCTATGAAACACTTACATTAGTAGAAGCTATATATAGTCATTCCCTCACCATTCTCTTTTCTTTTCTCTCTTTTTTCTTCTTAGGATGATAGGGAAGAGCTGTCTGCAAATTTCTTCCCACCAGACAGCTTTCCCCATCATACTGGATAGCATGAAGCTCAACATGTGCTTCCTTCAACAGCACATGAGGTAAGACAACAGCATTGTTTGTTGGTCTGCTGCTCATGCTGCATCACACAGCAGAATAAAACACTTGGAGGAAAGCGCTATTCACCGTCTTCTACATACATGAGCTCACTGATGCCCATAATTGAACAAGCCGCGGTACTGGGATTGACCCATCCCATCCAAAAAAAACAGCCAATTTAGTTTCTTTTGTTTCTAGCCACTGATGGCACTGACAAAGTTGGAATAGAAAATTTTGATCTATAGTATATTTTGCTAATTTGCTACAACACCTGGAACCTACAGACTCCTTTCAAATGCCAATTAAACCCCTGGCAAAAATAAGGGAATCACCACAGATAAATAATGTTCACCCAGGTTTTTATTTTAAAAACAACTAATCAAAGATTTGACATAAAACAATTTGTGTTTTATAGCTGACCATAATAATTTAATGAAACATCACATATTAAAATATCATTCTTTTATCTTCTGTAGGTGCTTATCCTGTGTACAGGGTTGCATGGGTCTGGAGCTTATATAGGTGACTTTGGGCACAAGGCAGAGTACACACACACACACACCAGACAATTCGGGAACTCCAGGTAACCTAATCTGCATGCCTTTGGATGTGGGGGGAACCCACCAAGCACGGGGAGAATATGCAAACCCGAGACAGGAATCGAACCCTAGACCCTGGAGGTATGAGACCACAGTGCTAACCTCTACGCCACCCAGCCGCCTTTATCACATGAAATATTAAATGAAATAATTTTAACTAATGTTTTTTTTTTTTTTTCAAACAAATTGGAGAGAGAAAAAAAAAACATAGAGTCACTCAATGTTGAGGAGCAAATTTTGGGAATAACCTTTTAATTTGCATGTCCAAAAACAACCTAAAAATGCAAATTGGTCTGCATTTAAATTAATGCATGTGCACACCTTAGCTAGCTATTGATCTTGCGTAATTGAAGGGAAATATGGTCCCAACTCAAAAGTTGTCAATTGAACTAATGGTAAGGATTAGTGAAGCTGTGTCTAACTTATGGAAGAGTGCAAAAGGAAAAAATATGTATAAACCAAGCGTTGGAATGGAAAACTCAAAGCAAAGGGGCTTGGAAACAGAAAATGCTCAACAAAACAAACGAAAAGCAAATGGACAGAAAAAGGTGTCATTGTTTGTGAGAAAAAGTTAGAAATCAACTAAAGGAAATTGGGCTCATAAGGGACTAGCGGCACAAAAAGCAGCATCACATAAACAGAAGAAACCAGCTAAGGAGATAAAACCCTTACTTTATACTTGGCGAATAAAACCCAATTCTGATTCTGATGATGCTAGAACTTTTCTCTGGTGCCATTTTTAAAAGTGCCTGAAGAAAACAATAAAATTTATCCACTCATTCATGACATGGGGTTGCATATCAAGTAAAGGACCTGGGGAGATGACTAACATGACCTCAACAGTCAATGCATACAGTAGGTATACTTTGAAATCTGACTAACCACATTGATAAAAAAAAAAGGCTTAGTTACAAAGGATTGATTTTTTTTTCCAGGATAATAATACATCTGCTAAATAGCAGAGTCTTAAAGCTTTGAGAGATTGGAGGTAGCAAGAAATCAAGAGAGGATATCAACTCAGTAACATGGCCAGCAAACCGTTACCATCTCAATCTGAGGGAAAATGTATAGTGCAAAAAATAATAAAATAATAATAATAATAAATTGGTCCATGACAAGGCTCCATCCTGTAAAACTAATCAGTCAAGTGTTATCTGAGAAAGCTGGAACTAGGTTGTCATTAGTAAATGCCTCAAAGAATGAAGCCCCTTATGAAAACCTACAGTAAGGAGAAGCAACATAGTGCTATATGATTCCACTTTTTTTTTTTTCCTGATTGATTTTTTTTTTCTATTACCTGCCCAGGAAAAAATGCAATTAACTGAAACTTAACTAAATGTCTTTGTGATGCATTTTACAAATCCAGAATGTTCATCCTATACATTTCTTTTGTGTGTGTGTGTCATATCTGAGATTTGTTCATTTGCTACAAAATGAAAGATCTGGCTGTACATCCCTTTGAGTGTGGAGATTCCCCAATTTTTTTGGCAGCGTTTGTAAACCTCCATAAATGCTTACAGAAAACATCACGACAACAACTGCAGTTTATTTGGAGCTTTTGCTCTACAAGTTCAACCAAACCGCCTGCATGTGTAATCCTACCTCTCCCTTAGGTTGCTTGGGGGGTTTAATTCTGAGTTGGCTGGGACAAAATGTCTTCATGTGTTACTGTGTAAAAATAAGTTCCTTGTGTCAATTTATCTACTATCCTAATTTAATCTATCATCGCTTTTGTGTATTCGGATCAGTGTGACAGTGTGGATCGAAAGCAGTATTGTCTTTATACTGTAATTATAAATAAATAGCAGTCCCCTATATGCAACTCCGAGACAGTTGTGCAGAATTACAGGCGTCACGCTACTTTGTGTTTAGAAATCTGTCATTGGAAGATCATAAGTCTTTAAAGTCTCCAACAAACCTTGAAGCACTTTTTTAGGTTACAATAAACTAGAAAGGACCACAAAGACTGGCGCATTGCTGTTTACATGGAACAATCATAAACAATGTCAGGAATATACAATGAAGGCCCCAGTTCTGAAACACTCTCATAAACACTTTTTTTTTTTTTTTAACCAACAATTATTTGGCTTGCCTCCAGTTTTTATCATGCCGGACAAAAATAACGTCATATAATATATGTAGGGTTTAAACCAGACCAGGGCAACTCCAGATTTGAGGTTCTCTCTTCAGCTCCTTTCATTCCTCTGCATGCTTTCTAAACATGCCCATGTTTAGACTGACAGGGGGAAAGAGAATATCTAAGAAATTGAGGAAGGAAATGAGTTGAAAACAAAGGAAAGGGCAAGAAAGGCAGTGTGACAGAGGGCTGCGTGGCTACTGATTGCGGCGGAGGCTCCAAAGCGCTCGGCGCCGACTGAACAGGCCACAGAGTTCCAGACGGAGAGATTAGCTTCTGCACTCACATGGGTGCAAATACACACTGTTGTCTGCACTGCTCTGGTGTGCTTATGATGCACTTATAAAGGGTGATGGGTTTCTGTCTATATGAACTGAGTAGCGAATATGCCAGTTAAAGGCGCCTACCTGGTTTGTGTCAATAACTGTAATGTATTACAAAAATATATATATGTTTGGTTTTGTATAGAATTCTTAGGTAGAATTCTGTAGAAGAACAACATTGACTGCCTGGCCAACAGATAATAAAACAGTGTGCACGATGCATTGTCGTGGTCTCAGCATCAGTGCAAAGCAGAACATTTTTTGATATAAAATAGAGGGGAAGAGACGAAGAACTGCTTGTGTACATTGTGTACACTAACCTTACAAAAGCAGAGGCAGACGTGTCCTGTCAACAGCCGTGGCCTTTGCGTGCATTTGACCACCAGTGTTTACGTCAGCAGGTACAGAGACCGTATCTAATCTCCAAAAGTGAGACGGAGAAGGGGGGCTCAAGTGCCACTATGGGCCGGGGTGCCTGAGGGGACGACTGCTTTGGGAGAGAGAGAGAGAGAGAGAGAGAGAATAAAAGCAAAGGGAGGGAGGAGAAAAGGGAGAGGCGGGGGAGAGAGAGTAAATCAGCAGAGGAGATTTGAGACAGGAAGAGCATGGCGTCAGTACAGGCTGGAGATAAGGACTTGAGCTCGACGCACAACATGCTTTTTCCCTCTCTCTCTCTCTCTCTCTCTCTCTCTCTCACTCACTCACACATGCACATTTTTTCTTTCTTTGTCTCTGAGCCTGCCAGTAAAGGAACTGAGCAGGTGCCACTTTGCTGTTGCTTTTCATCATGAATGTTTCCTTACTTAATGTCTTAAGTATGTACATTTTTGTAACTCATAAACACTGTATGGCCAAAAGTGTGTGGACATCCGTCCTAATGATTAGTTTCATGTGTTCCAGTCACATCCATTGTTGTACAGTGCAAAAATAAATCGTACAAAATTGGTACAACTGGATGTAATAGAGATCTAAGTGCTAGATCTATCCAGTGCAACTGTAGGAAATCTAAGAACAGCAACAGTTCTGCCACATGGAGGTAAACCACACAAATTCAAAGCTGCTGTTCTGTTGTCTGTCTCACTACTACAGCTCCAAACTGTCTGACTGAGCAGCTCCACACAAGCTAAGAAATCATGATGCAATGGCAGGAATTGGGCTAAGGTGTAAAGCAGCGAAATTTGTTCTCTGACTTGATACTTCATTATCTCAAAGTCTGACGGATGATGCTGTGATTGGAAATGCCCAGAGAATGCATTCTGTAGTGCTAGAAGTCAAATCTGTAGGAGGCGGCATAATGGTTATGGCCCCTTAGTTCCAGTGAAAGTTCATATAAAATCTATAGCATACAAAGACATTTTCAACAATAGTATGCTTCCAAGCTTGTGGCAACAATTCAGGGAGGGCCTTTTCCTGCCCTAGCATGATGCTGCCCCTGTGCACAAAGTAAGGTTCAGAAAAACATGGTTTGATGAGTTTAGTTTGGAGAAACTCCTGTGGCCTGCAACCCTGACCTCAACCTCACTGAACACCTTTGGGATAAAATGAAACAATATTGAGCCAGACCTTCCCCCCTCTCAATTGAATATGTTGTTTATATACTCATATAAATCTGTGCATACAAGTAATGGTAATATACTGTACAAGGGGCGTTCAAGACAAACCGGGACTTTTGATTGTTCTGTTCTGACAGAACAGTTATGAGAGTAAAAGCTCCCTTTATTTGTCTATATAATCCCCTGCTACACTAATGCACTTATCCCAGAGTTTCACTAGTGCTTGGATACGATCAAGGCAGAGACCTTGCTCAGTACGCCGCAGCCATGAGCAGACTGTCTGCTTCATTTCTGAAACGCTGGCCTCCCAGGAACTTCTTTAATGCCCCAAGCATGTGGGAGTGGCTGGGAGCGAGGTAAGGACTGTACAGGGATGTAGCAATAACTTCCAGCTGATTTTTTTGTTATGTGCAAGTGATGGTCGTGGCGACGATTTATCTAACCATTTTCACGGATCAGGTGTTCCACTTGCTGAATATTCATGGGAACAACTGCAGTGGGTTTTAAGCCAACTTGGACAGGCTGATCATTCATGGAGATATGACGTTCTTTAAAATGTTTGCACCATTCAATTGCTTTATTGCGACTAAGAGCCTCATTACTGTAAGTCTTCTGTAAAGTCAATTATTTATATAAAGGAAGTCATGGTTTGACTCGAACACCTCTCATACTTTTTCTTGGCAACAAAGCAAATAAAGTAAAAAAAATAATACACAAAGTGTGAGCAAGGTACACATGGACTCATCTCCTCTATTAAATCTGTCCTGATATACACCATAATTCTCTTCTACCCAATCCTACAGATTAGATCCTGGTAATAATCTGAAAAATTCCTAATCTGGTAATTTTTTTTCTCTTTCCCTATAGTTTTTATTACAAAAAATATAACTTATTTTGATGCTAAATTTTGTGTCGAGTGGTGTAGAGAAGATTTCATACCGAGGTAGCCAAATTAAAATAGAATTGCCTCAAGGGAAAGACTGAACTTGTAAATGTACTCAAGTGTTAAAAAAAAAATTAAGGCCAAGTCAGGTTTTCATGCGCAAAGTAAATGTCATTACCTTAACATGCTGTTGGAAAGGAAGTGGTTGCAAGTGCAGAACTTCATTCATCATAGTTCTCACAAAATAAAATTGAAAACAATTACAAACAAGAACTGTGTTAACTATGCATGGAACACATAGTCTATGGGGAACACAAGACAACAAACAGTAGGCACAACAAAAGCAAGACAAAGACACGATGTCAAACTGAACGTAAGCAATAACGTTTAACAAAGCATAACAACATACAGGTGAAAGTGATCATGGACATGCGAACTGCTGAGGCTGATGGGTACTGGAGTTTAGCACTCCTCAAGCACTACCTGAGAGGAAAAGGAGACACCTCCTTTTAGCATTTTACGAATCTTTGCTTACCGCATCATAGTAAAAGATTTTTTTACTCACGGGCATACAGTACCTCATCAAGTTCCACACGAACTGTAATAGCTTTGTGGCTTATCCATTTTGAAATGCACATGGATAGATTTCACTAAATTGTACAGCATGAGAAAGCCACAGCGGACTGCTATGATTGTTGATCGTTTTATTTTTATTTTTATGTTGCTGAACCTGAATGAATGTTAATCAGAAATGATTGTAAACTATACTAAAATGACTAGATGTTAAATCGATTGCTGAATAGGGTGCCATCATTACTCACTCACTCAGTCTCTATACTGCTTATCCTGTACAGGGTCACAGGAGGCCTGGAGCCCAGCCTAGGGGACTTGGTACCAGTTCCTCCAAAAACATGCAGATTAGGCTAATAGGTGTTACCAAATTGCTTATGTGTGTTTGTTTGTGTGTGTGTGTGTGTGTGTGTGTGTGTGTGTGTGTGTGTGTGTGTGCCATGTGATAGCCTCGTTCCCATAGTCTCCTGGGATAGGCTCCGGGTCGCCGTGACCCGTTACAGGATAAGCGGTATAAAAGATGAATGAATGAATGAATGAATGAATGAATAAGAAGACTTTCTGGAGCTGTTATATGGCTATGGGTATAACAACATAAATAAACAATTAAGGGTATTAATGAATAATAATAATAACTGCCTATATTTTATATTATCATGGCATACTTGGGGTTAAGACCCATGCTATTCTGAAAATTACAACAACATGTTTATACTGTGCTATGAACCAAACAGCAACAATGGACTAGCTGAACTCAACTGTTTCTTCCTCAAACCAGCAAAGCACATAAGGCGCTACCACAAGGAAACAAGGCCTCAAGCAAGCAATGTTTTGAGTCTTGGTCCCGCCAGGGGTCAGAGGAACTTTTCCTTAAAGATAAGAGAGAGAGTAGGCGGAAAGGAGACATAAAAGAAAACACTGCGTCTCTTGGGAAAAGTGTTTTTGCTTTGAGAATGTTGTAATTGTGATGTGAAATTGTTTAAAAGGAATAGTTGTTTTTAGTGTGTGTGTGTTTGTGTGTGTGTGTGTGCACAGCCTGTGATAAGGTTGGCACTGTTGCAGGGAAACACAGCATGCTTAATATTGTCAGAGTGGGATAATGACACCTACACTCCTACTCAACCCCCTCTTTCCTGTTCACTCTTCTTTACTTCTCTTATTAAAGTCCTTAGGTGGCCAATTTTTTGTTTCTTGTTCGTTCACTTGTTGGACTATATTTACTAAAATCGCGCGCATGATTGTGTGCACGATTTACTTAACCAAGGGGAAAAATGTAATGCAAGTTTTTGTTCTAATTGGAAAAGAATAAACAAATTACTTTTTTTTTTTTTTTAAATTATGTGACCATTTTGGGATTCCATATGAAACCATGCACGCAATATAGTCAAACAAGGAGACAAAATAGTTACACATGGGAATGTATTTTAATTACAGACTTTCAGTACGCACTTATTCCATGAAATGAAATTAACCAAAATGTGGGAAGTAATTGTATCTTGCGCCCATAAATTAACAAAAAAGTGGAAACGAAATTTATCTTCTGCAGACACAATATCATTTTGAGTGCTCAATGTAGTAAAACATGGCCTTGATATGTATATTTTTTCTCTCTGTGACCACCCCCTGGCTCCATAATTATACTTTCCTTTGCTTAAACACTTCATCTATCCTCCATCACTTCCTCCCTCTCTTGCTTGAATTATCAGAAAACAATCACTGGGCTGTTTTTATGACTCCAGTCAATAATTTACTCTTGTAGGAAAGACTATTTCGTATGAAAAAAAGTAATTACATATCCTATATATATTATAATCATGGGTGGAAAATACCTGAGTAATCGTACTTTGTTGCCATAATTAACATATCCATACATTACTATTGGCTGTACATGGGTGTTATTGAAATTGGATGCATGAACTTATAACTAAATAACATTTCAGCTTATTCAAATTCAACATATTCATTAAGCATTCCATCATTTGAGATTTGCATCCTTTAAAAAATATCAAAAGCTGTGCTCAGTGCAGTGACCTTCACATGCTTAGCAACGTAGCGCAATGCTGCACAATATAGCTATCTGAATAGCTAACTTCAGTGCAGAACTTGAGGATGAGCCCACCTCTGACCCCACCTCTGTTAAATGTTTCAGTATGCTGTAATAAGCAGTATAAAATGTGGTGCCTCCTTTACCTTTGTAGAAGGCATAAACTCCATCTAATTGAAAAAAAAAAAGCCTGTTTGCAATTTTGCTAAATTGCTCAAATGAAGTAGTTATATTTACCTCAAGTTAGCCTGTTATCTTTGCTAGTGCCAGGTTAGACTAGCACTCATTCCAATAGCTAGCATAACTTATCTTGATTGTGGGTAAATATGGTTAAACAAATTGATAAATTAATAACTTTACTGTTTTATTTATGTATTTACTTTAATAGTTTTAGTCTGATTAATCTTCAGACTATGTAGTTTTATTAGGACCGGCACACACGCATACAGACTGAATGTTGCTCTTCGGCAAAGTAGCACAGCTGCTAAAATGAAAATAATTTAAACTAAGCAATTAAGGTTGCATTAGGTTAATTTCATGAGTAAAAAGCATTTACTTTTTTATTACTTGAGTACAGCAAGCTATTTTTACCTTGACTTTAGTATATTTTTGATATACAGTACTGTGGAAAAGTCTTGACTCACCACTCATTGCTACCAAAGAGTCAGACTTCCTTGTATTTTTAAAGTAGTCTTGAGGAAAAGTTATCCAGGCTTCCTGAAGGCTCTCATTTCTGGAAAGTTTTTGGCTCTTACTTTTAATTCAGTCCCTGTGACTGACCAGTTTCAAAACCTATGAATCATTTAAGCATAAAAAGCATCTAACTTAAGGCATGGACCAGTGAGAAACAGGTGATGATGATAAGAGTGATTATACTGGTGATGCCAGTGAGTATACTGGTGATGCTGAATGCTAATGGTTAGAACAGACGAGAGGGGAAATGAGGCTGCTGCGGAGGCTGTTACATGAACAACCGATTTTTTAATTGGTTAAAAAAGCCTGTCGAAGCAAAATATTTGTTCCCATTACTTTAATTTAATTTAATTTAATTAATTTTAATATGAAGAAATGAGAGGGGGCTCAAGACTTTTGCACAGAACTGTGTATTATTTAGAAACTTTACTTAAGAAACTAATAGGAAAAGAACTGGATAAGTCTAAGAAGTTTAATAGGTTTAAAGAGTCATAAAGGTATATCTTAATGAATTAGCTCATTAGCTGTATCTTACATCACAATGTATGCTTTAGCTTGGATTTGAACATTGTTATAAATTTGTTATCTTGATCTCATTACGGTAGGGCAAGTGCGTTGTTGTACAAACACTAAATCCATCTCAATCCTAATCTTTTACACAGATTAGTCAGATGGACAAATACATTTACGAAAGTTTAATTGAATAGCACTGATTATCAATTCTATACCAGTAAATTGGGGATCGTGGGCATTCAAGGCTTATTTATGCCTGTGGGGACCAAAAGGCCAACCCGTCTGGTCTGATCTCAAAGAAAAGACAATGTAGCTCAATAGCTACATATAAAAAGGCAATTCTGCCTATGATAGAAAGGTATCAGAACACTCAATGCATCACAGCCTGCCCCTGTATGGGGCGTAAAAGGCAAAGAGTTCAAGGTTGTTGATCTGGGATCCAAATTCCCCAGATCTCAATCCAATCAAGCATCCGTAGAATGTGCCGGGCAAACAAGTCTGATCCATGAAGGATCCCATTCCACAATCCGCATCAGCGAAAGGAAACATAACTAATATCCAAGTGTCAGACACAACAGCGCACCCCAGAGGTCTTGTGGAGTCATGTCCTGAGGTGACAGAGTTGCCCCAGGTGACAAAGGGGAACCACACAATTTTGAGCTTAATATTTTGGATTTTAATGTTATGGCTGATCACGATATATGGTGTGTTTTTTTCCCCCTCACATTACTTAATATGGTTGATATCTTGAAATGTACACATGAAGTACTGGATAAAACTACTGGCATCTGATGTCTAATTAAGTTTAATTAGACAGAAATTGGAGGTAAAGAAGGCAAAAATCAGTTACAGTATTACAGAACTAAATTGATTCTTAGTATAGGCATGTTATAAAACCTGACCAAACTTTCAGATTATCAGACACGACCTCTATAATAACAAACTGTGAGATTTGCAAGCAAAAAGCCTGTCCTGAGATCATCTCACAAATTCCAGTTCCTGGACTTAACCACTCATCAATGAAAGCACGATTGGAATCAGGTGTTGTGGCCAAATAAAAGCAAATCTGGATTTTTTTTTTTTAGCCATCAGCATGTTTGGGGGAAAATGGGCAGTGCATACGTGACAAGCCTCCAAAACCACTGTACAATATAGTTACTGAGGCGTTAGGGCTGTTATGCAGCTAGTGGTCCTGAGGGTCTTTTGAAGCTTGATAGTGTCAGATATTCTGCCAGGAGGTTACGACTTGGCTATAGAGAGATCTATTAAGGGCTTTATCCAAATCAACACAGAAATGGTTGCAGGGCATAAAATCAATTTTTTACAATGTCAACCTCTGTCTGCAAACTTGAAAAAAATCCTGTGGTCTAAACTAAGAAGGGTAAAACCTAAAGAATTTAAAGAAGCTAGAATAGTGCTGCATGGAGGAGGTGGAACAGTAAACTGTACTTGACAGTACACTCATCCAAATGGGCAGTTACTGGACATTACAACAAAAAAAGCCACTGCTGGTTAACATGTTTTACAGAAAAATCTATTTTTATAGACACGTGCCTCTGTTTTTCACCACCTGCTCCTCCTTGTTTACATTCTTTCTTCTCACTGTTTTCAGCACCAGAGACCATTGCATTAACATATGAGGGTTGTTCAAGTCAACCCAGGACTTGTAATGAAATTTCTTGTGAATGAACGTGTAAAACCAATGCAGTGATAAGACTCTCCTAAACTTATCGAATGGTGCAAATGTTTTAAAGTCTGTGAATGATGATCCCGGACAAGGTGGCTTGGAGCCCACTGCAGTTATTCCCTGAACGTTCAGCGAGTGGAACACCTGGTCCTGGAAAATCAAACTTGCGGAAGAGACGCATCTGTCTGTGGGAACTGTACACACAATCATTCACGAACACCACATGCACATTACAGGAACTCTACAGGAGTTATTGCCACATACCCAATACAGTCCTAACCTCATTCCAGGCCTTCTCCAAATGTTTTGGTCATTAAAGGAGTTCCTGGGAGACCAGCATTTCAGACGTTAATCAAGCAGTGCATTTTTTATTCACATACATGCATTCTGTTATGCTGCACAATCAAACGTCACAGTTTGAAATGAACGCCCTTTATGCTTATACAGTTCAAAAAGTGTTGATTGTAGGACAGCATTAAATGTTTGACCTTCTCTGCACATTCAGATTGATTTATTTTGGATCATTTGCTTGAATACCTCTGTAGTTCTGAGATATTTGGAAAATAACTCACACCTGTTTACATCATCTAGCTACCATTAAGTGGACATTACTATTTGAAATTACTGTACATTTTGGCAGTATGGTGGCGTAGTGATTATCACTGTCACCTTGCACCACCAGGGTCTGGGTTTGATTCCCGCTTTAGGTTCTATGTGCAAGGAGTTTGCATGTTCTCCCAATGCTTGGTGGGTTTCCATCAAGTGATCCAATTTCCTTCCACAGTCCAAAGACATGCAGATTAGGTTAATTGGCGTGTGAGTGTTGCCTGGTTGGTCCTACCATGGTCGCTAAAAATGGGAATAAATACATTGGTCACCAGTGGCCTCCACGGTCCCTAGTTGAACTACAGAGATTCCTAGATGGACTGTACATTTTCCTATGAAATAGTGGGCAGTTACTGTAAGATAAAGTGCTACTGCATTATCAGAGTGCAAATGCCCTACAGAAAAACTCTTTCTTATAGAGAAAACAAAGATAACTCTACAATCTAAAGGGAAAGAAATGTTACAAACTTAGGAAAGTGTACTGTAACTATGACAAAAAATAAATGCGAGTGAAAAAGAACAGACAGGGAAGCGAATGAGAGTGTTCAAAGGATTTGGAGGAAAATAGAGAATGAGAAGGAGAACTGAGTGACCTCTCTCTTTCTTGTCGCCACATACCCTGTTCTGCGTGTGTGTGTGTGTGTGTGTGTGTGTGTGTGTGCACGTGTGTGTGTGTGTGTGTTCTCTGACCAGGCCCCTGCTTTCGTCTCCCCTTGGATTGTTGCTCTGCGGTGGTGTGAGGAATGCTTTGCATTCTGTCTCTTCAGGGCAAGCGAAAGATTTTCCCCTCCCTTACCGCACCATATACACACTGCATACACACACAGACACACACAAAGACCGAAGAACAATAAGGTATTTCACTAGGGGAAAGCCATGTAATGGTGCTAGCTGTGCAAAAAATAATGTTTAACTTTTTCTTCATGCGTCACTCGTCAGTCAGGTATAAAATACGTCTTCAGACACATGAAGATCAATCTAACCTTATTAGCAAACGAGCTAGCGGATACGTTTAGCGCTAAACAACTGACATCATGATTGAGCTACCTGAACGCTGAAGTGAACCCAAGTTGACTAACTTAATTAACATCAATGTATTCGACAGATCTTGACATATGTTTAGTATTTTTGGTATGTCTCAAAGAAACGTACTGTATGAGAGTGCTCATAATAGAAATCACTCTAACGCACTTGACCATGGGAATTAGCTTATTAGTTAACTTGTACAACTATCATAAATCAAGCATGGAAAAAATATATATATTATCCACTTAATTTGAGTTATACTCAAATCATTAGCGTATTCCTATGCGGATATTTTCACGAGTATAAAGATTCATGTTGTTGATTCGTAGGCGGTTACATGTCACTGCAGCACTCAGACAAAAGGGCACCTATGCTAACAATAGAGTCTGAAACTGTGCTAATCAGCCCCTGCAGGCATGCAAGAAGAGTCAGGGACAGGTATAGTGTAGTGGAAGGAAAAGTCAGTCTTTCCTCCTTCAATTTACAAACTACAGTTGTTTAAAGCTATTTATATGATTCTTGTTGCTGTTTTTGGTCTGTTAAGTAATTGCACTGAAAAAACGCAAGACGTTTTTTTCCTTCACAGTGAACAGAACATAATCAGGACCCTAAATTACTCAGAACGTTAGAAAACCCGACAGATTGAGTGGCACAGGAACCGAGAGGTTATGTTCTCAAAATGTCCTGCTAACCTAAAATTATTCCACCCAGCACGCCTCCTAAGTGTGTTTACATAAAGGGGAAAAACTTCTAGGAAGACTGTAAGGAAGAGGGCCAAGGTTATTATACGGTGTATGTGTATAGAGTTTACTGTGCGTGCATGTGTGTGTGTGAGAGAGAGAGAGAGAGAGAGGGAGGATGTGCTCAGCATGGGTTGAGCACTCTTGGAGAACGTGCTTTATATCACAAGTAATTGCATGTGATTCTCCTTCTGACTTCAAAGCGTGCAGCATTACAGTTCAGGGGTCGGAGGCCAGACCAGTACCAAAACGTCCCCCAATTTCCTGTCCCTTTCTAGCTTCAAGCAAGACAAGAGGCCCAGTGGTCTGCGAGCAAAGATGAGACATTTCTGCACCTTGACCCTAAATCAAAACCATAGCTGAATGTTAGTTTCGTCATCTACTGCCTCGGAATTCATAGCTTTTTGTTTCATTTAGTTATCTTTCATAATAAAAAATCTCAGCATGCAGGACGAAGAGATACCAAGAGTAAAAAAAAATAAAATCCTACAGAAGGATGAAATGCATTAGCATTTCATGTATTTCATATATTCATACTTTCACGGTCTAAAAATTGTACTCTAAACAATCAACTAGTGTCAAAAAAAATAATAGCAATGTTCAGGTTATGATCCAGGCTGAAATATACATACATTAAATACGTAAAGAAACAATTTTAACCGGCTTGTTTATGCAGCAACCTCAGCAGCAACCTCCTTTCCCCTCTCGTCTGTTCCAACCACTCAGCACTTAAAATCAGAGGCCCGATCCCCGGCCAGACCATGTCATCATCCGCACCTGTTTCTCACTGATTCATGTCTTACGTTAGAAGTTTTTTATGCTTGAATGATTCACAGGTCACTGTGTGTGGCTTAACAAACAAAAACATTCCTCAGGAAATGGGTCAGGTACTGGGACTGGAGTGAGACTGGGAGCGAAAAACCTTCCAAAAATGAGAGACAAAAAAGTCGTCGTTCAGGAAGCCTGAAGAATACAAGAAATCTTTGGAAGTAAATAAAAAGACAAAAGTGTAGTTAATGTTTACCGTTCTGTGATTTTATTGATTTAAAGGATTTTAAATGATTCCTATTTCACTTTGCTTACATATCAATATTTTTTAGTCTCTTGATGCTTCATTGTAATGTTATTGATTATATTTGTTGTGTTAAGTAAAGCTACCTTGAGGTCATTTTTAATTCGCTTTGAATTACTTCTGCACTACATTTCAGTCATTGTTTAAACACCTAGGTGTATTTGCTGTCTTTTTTTTTTTTCATTTGCTGTCGAGATTTCCTACTGAAAGAAAACAGACAAGGTGAAACGTTTTTTTTTTTCTTCTCTTTTTGTATGTTTAGGTTATATTTCCCAGAAGTGGTTTATCAATATGTTCTAGACCTGTCATGGAATGATGAGGCAAATTTTTGAGCATGGGTTCTGTACCTTGTCATGTCACATGACACACAACAATATAAATGATATCTCAGTGCGTCATTTACCCTTAACGTCAGACCCAAACTAAATCTCCCCATCTCTTATCCTCAACACCACCCCCTTCGGCTTCTCTTCCCGACATCTCTCCCTGTCATTGCCTTTTTAATCATTTCCCGTTTCCCCATGTATCTGTCAGTGACACAGCGCAACAGTTGTTAATTGTCAGTGAGATAAGAACATGCACTGACATCAGGTGCCCAAGAGAGAAGACCAAAACAAAAAACAGAAAGCCATCAAAAGTAGTCAGCTTCAATCGAAGATCAGCTTCTCTCATCTTGATCTGTACATGCTGTATATACTGAGGTCCAAAATTCTGCATGCAGTATCAAGGAATAGCTTTTTTGCATTAGTTTCCATTCCTTGGCAGACACAGAACATATTCAAAAAACCACTTCTTGTACAGCACAGCTAATTATTTAAAGATAGTATTCATGAGGTATGTACATTTACTTTTTGAATGTTGTATAAATTTGTGTCAAACTAAACAAAATCTCTTTTTTTAAAACTCGAATTGAATTATCATGTGTAGTTGAATGTTTTCCTAAAGATATTAGTAGTCGCACCATCATTGTTGCGATCATGGGGGGCATATATTTTTCATGTTGAAGTTTGTACAGTATATATTTTCGGAACCTATGCAACATATTACATATAAGAGCATTGGTGGCTCAGTGGTAGGTCTCTCGTCTGCCGTGTGGAAGGCTTGGGTTCGAATCCCATCCAATGCCCAAACCCCAGCCACTGGATGCAGTGCCGGTCCTAAGCCTGGATAAAATGGGGGAGGGGGGAGGGCGGGGGGGTGTTGCGTCAGGAAGGGCATCCAGCGTAAAACCTGTGCAAGTTTTTGTGTGGATCAAATCCTCGACTGTAGCACCCGAAAGACTAACAACAACATGCAACTATTACATGACAGACCAGTTTTCAGATGGAAAAAAAAAACCCTAATGTAGACACCTAATGTAGTTTTACACGAAAACAGAAAAGTAGCCAATGTGACAAAGTAACCATAAGAACACTTACATATCCTCCATCATGTTCCTTAAAACCTCCCAGCTGTTCTACTTACTGTATAAAACTGCACAAAGTTGTATCCAACACTACAGATTTTTTTTTTCAAGCAAAGTGTGAAATATGTGTCAAATATTGACTGTGTTTATTTTATTACTCTTTAGTGATGTTTATAGACGTTTTTGTAGTTTATGAAGAAATACTTTTAAAAGCATCTTTTCTCATTTTTTTTTTTTGGAATGTTCCCAAGACATTTGCGAGTCCTTTGATAACTTTGTCACATTGATTCTTTCTGTTTTCTCAAGTCTACATTACTTGTTTTTTTTTTGTTTGTTTGTTTGTTTTGTTTGTTTCCATCTGAAAACTGTCTGTCATGTAATATGTTGCTTTCTTTATTATATTGCATCATTTTGCAGCAATTACAATATAGACTTTGTGCAAAAGACTTTATAAAGACTTTAACACAGTATAATGCAAACAAAATAACTTTAAATTGTTCCAAGATGGAAACCTTCCTTTAACACATATACATTTTTGTTATTCTCTCACCATAATGGACTGCGATAGGATACAGAGCTGCAAAAATGATTGCGGTCAAAAGTCAGTAGCTGAGGGTTAAAGGGATAAAGCTTCTATTTTGCTATCAGAGACGGACTGTACTCCAGACAGGAAGAGGTTTGTGCACTGGGAAAGGGTTGTTCACACTGCTCAGGACATAATCACATGTACGTGAGAGCTAAGCTACAATGTGCAAGTGCCTCCAGTCACGTCTCCCTTAAGTGTGTATTACTTTTTATCTGTCTGGCATGTACATGCACAGGCACACGCACACACACACACAAATGCTGCAAAGCCACGCCACATTTATATCCATGACTTATACTACAACCCTGTTCGTTTTCAGACAACATCAATGCGATTATGCTGAAATAACATAAAATAATAAAACATAATTTTCCTTTCCTCAAAAATGGCTGCATTGGCAAAGCTCAGAGCTGAAACTTTGCCATAAGTTGGGGTAGACCCGGCTTTGAGACTTAGTTTAATATATACACCCCTGAACACCCCCCAACTCCGACATACACACACATATACATGCAGTGCTGGTGCTCCAGATCATGGCTTCATGGTCCATGTCATGGCTTGTAGCATGGATTGACTATGACATGTGAATGTGGAGCAGCCCTAATTTAGGTGGCCATGTTTTTAAGCCCATAATGGCTGCACTATAAGAGCTAAAGGAGCCAGGCGGAGACACTCCAGAGCAGACAATATTTCCTAAACTTTGTGTAGAATCAAATGTGAAAAGCCAATCTGTTCTTGGTGCATAACTGTGTAAACCGTAGGCATAACTTTATTATTACAGTAATATGTGTGTCAGTGAGGACAGAAAGCCTACAGAGGCTTCTAAATATGATTCAATTAGATTTAAATTTAAAAAGAGAAAGAGCCCATGAGTGACTGCAGTGCACTTCAGTAATAATTGAAAGGGTCATAAAATTTGCAGTAGGTTTCCAGAGAAACAGGATGTTTTGGACAAATGTCCTTCATCACCCTGTGGGTTTCACCTCCTATGGCCTCAAGAAGCACTTCACTTCCACAGTTGAGGAAAGACTTTTGTACTGCTTTGCGCAGTTTGTTTAATGAATGTTCCTGGTTAGGGTGTAATTCTTCTCAGCCATTAGATAAATCAAAGGGATAAATTAAATGAAAAACAAAACAACAACAACAACAGGATGGTATTGGGCCTCCAGATCCTACAGGAACAGTTTCATTGCACAGATTAATTGTGGAATGATTCATTCTGTTCTTCGTCTACAGTATATCGCTTTATCTTGTATACAGGGTCGCAGGGGGGCTGGAGCCCATCCCAGGAAACCCAGGGCATGAGCAGGGGTACAACCTGGACAGGGTGCCAATCTATCGCATGGCACTCATATACACGCACACTCATCGATAAGCTACAGGCAATTTGGGAACGTCAATTAGCCTAATCTGCACGTCTTTGGACTGTGGGAGGAAACCCACCAAGCACGAGAAGCACATGCAAACTCCATGCACAAAGAGATGGGAATCGAACCCGGGCCGTGGAGGTGCAAGGCAACAGTGATAACCACTAAGCCACCGTGCCGCTTTATTTCTGATCTTCTACGAATATTGTACTTAAATTAGCGTTTGGATTATAGTGGTTGAGAGCGCAGTCTAACATGCTCAACTGTTCAACTGGGCAGAGATCTGGTGACCACTGTTAGTGACTATTCACTCACTCACTAACTCACTCACTCATCATCTATACCGCTTAATCCTATATTCAGGGTCACGGGGGCCTGGAGCCTATCCCAGGAGACTTAGGGCACAAGGTGGGGTACATCCTGGACAGGGTGGCAATCCATCGCAGGGCACGCACGCACACACACACAAAAAAAACTTGGTTAATTAGCTGATTAGTTCAAACAGGGATGCTGGGAGCAGTGCAGAGCAGAGCAGGGTGTCCACCAAGACAGGGCTGGGAACCAACAATCTACATCATGAATGACGAAGGATCACATGCAATAGAGTAAATAATGAAAGTAACTATGAGCAACAAACTACGGTATAATTAAATGAGGTGGTGTAGAAATTTCTCAAGTCATTTTGTCATTAAGTAGTTCATAGGTGTTCATCAGTGTTGGGAAGGGAAGGGTTGCAAATGAAATAATAATCTACAATGTCTTTCCTAACTAAAAGAAAAAACAAACCGCTTATTTAACCTTATTCATGATCTCATATTTCTTCATGTAAAATATAGAAATATATAAAACATAATCTACTTTTTGATTTACTTACTATTCTTATACCACTGCACACACTAGACGATGAGGAAGTCAGCATACACGGGGCGTCAAAGCTTTCGGCACTCCGACAGTGGCTGAGAGGAGGGCCGTGGCACGCCTGAGTGTCAGTCAGTAAAGTGCTTTGGCCTGTGTTTGTGTTTGATAGGATCAGTAGCACAGTGGGTGGCAGAAAGTCTGATGACTTCAGGGCTGAGCCTTTTAAAACTGCTCTCTGGTTCACAGGCTGATCCTCACTGCAGTCTCCACATGGCTGCCTGGGCCTGAATGTAAACAGCCAAACAAGCATGTGCTCTTTTAAAGACATACTTGGAGCTTCCAGGTTTAATTAGAAACAGAGGGCAAAAAAAAAAAAAAAAAAACCTCTTCATTCTGAGATTTCACTGCTTTTTCAAGTGCAAATTCTTATGATACTTCTTTTAAGGAGTGGATGCATTACAAACAGTCTTAGTCATTTTTGTTTCAGCTTTGCTAAAAAAATCTATCTCTGCAATGCATTTAAGATTTTAGCGTTTGTTTGAAAAAGCATCGGTTCACATACTGCTGTTCTGAAATGTTTTGCATTTTGGCTTGACACACAATTGAAATTCTTCATTTCTGTGAGGCTTGGCTGGAGGAGTAGGGAAATAAATGTGTGGTATAGCTGATTATACTTGGCAACTAACTCGGTGCGCACAAACACCCACATGTGCGCAGACACACAAACACTCACACACATTTGTCTTATTATCCTGGGAAGTCCTTCCACTGACAATTATTAATTATTCCTTATATTATATTAAACCATATAATAATAATAATAATAATAATAATAATAATAATAATAATAATAATGATGATATGATGATGATGATGATGATGATGATTATATAGAAGGGCAAAACTGTCAGATATTCCTATCCTTGTGCGAAGATTTGGCCCAAAGCAAAACACAGACAAAAAAAAAAAAAAAAAAAAAAAAAACAGTGCTGAAGGTCATTATAAAAAAAGTGAGGGAGAAGAGAGCGAGCCATTCCTGGCAGTAGCCCTTGGTCTTTTAGTTATGGCTGAATGGAAGAGAGCATACAGGAGGCTTAATTGGTCTAGTCTGTGTGTGTGTGTGTACAGTATGTGAGCATTGGTGATAATTGTGGTTCACAGGTGGCCACAGTGGTCGCCTCATACAGGCCAGACTGAGAGTTTACATCAGGGCCTGGGACAAAACACAAACACACACACACACACACAGACACACACAGACACACACAGACACACACAGACACACACACAGACACACACACAGACACACACACACACACACACACACACACACACACACACACACACACACACACACACACACACACACACACACACACACACACACACACACACACACACACACACACTCCGCAGCACAAACCTTCATCCATGTTGCTCAGTTGCTCATTCACTTTGCCTCATTATAACCGTCAGTTAGGCTTAAGTTATTTTCGTAATTGCTACAAAGAAGCTTAATGACTGAACCCATTCCGTCACCTCATCAGACAGGGTGTATCGTCAGTGATATTCTATTTCTATTCTATTCTATTCTTCTATGTCTTTCTCCACAGTGCAGAAGTACGTTCAATCTATTTCCTGTTGAGGTTTCTGAAAATGTAGGTTTGGCCTCATCGTGGAGCCTGAAGCCTCCCTGAGGCATTTCCTTTCTCTGTTGGCTACAGAGCCGAAAGCGTGTCGTAACAAGATGCCACGCCGCATACCGACTTGTAGCATCAAGATTTTCCTGATAATCATCCTGAAATAGCTTGTCAGACATGCAGGCATGTGCATTTAAGCCCTGCAAGGTATTTTCTCGTGAGATCATCTGTAATTAAATCTCACCGTACCCTAGACGGAGCTGGCTGAGAGAAAGCATGCAAGGGCAGCGAGATCTGCTATACCGGTATCTGGGGATCTCGAGCCAGAAATTAGGTATCTGACAGGATGGGTGTGGCAAAAGGGGATAATAAAACCTAGTGTAATCACAACACAATGGTGCAGATTGTCAGTCAGTATGTGGTGTTTAGGTTACAAAAACAATGATTAAAATACTTGGACGTTTTGGACAGTGTACTAATTAAACGAAATGTTTTCCTGAACTGAAATATGTTTCTCTTTGGCATGCATTTCAAACCCCAAGTAAACATAACATTTTAAAATCTGGTTCAAAACAACACCAAAAAAGATTTTAAAAAATGCATTTTAAGAATGCTATTTTAACTTAATCTATTCATGGAAAAAATTATATAATATAATAATACCAGTGCCATGTGACCAAAAGATTATAGGTTTTAAGATGGAAAACATGTAATCATTCTAATCATCAGCATCATCCACATCAATCATCCAAGTCCCTTGTTAACATTTAACATTTAAACTGGCTCCTTATTTAACAAGCATGACAATTTAATAATCAAAATTTAAGAATCTATGCAGAAAGATTATACGGTACAAGTTTAGGCAGTTAATAAAGCATGATTAGCTAATGGCATCATTAATACAGAGGTGTCAAAATATATGTTCCAATCCATCAGCCAATCATGTGGCAGCAGAAAATCAAGCAAAATGCCATCAAGAGCTTCAGTAAAAGTTCACAGTACAGTATATACAATATGTATCAGGGTCAGAAACATGCTGTTGATTAGAAAGATCAGAGGAGAATGATTAGACTGGATTGAGCTGAAGGTTATAGTATCTCAAGTAACAATTGTGGTAAACAAAAAGAACATCTTTTTTAACCTCTAGCGTGACGTTTGTGTGTGAACAGCAGATTCTGAAATACACGTTCCCCCAATTTGATGTTCGATGTGAACATTACCTGAAGTGCCTGACCTGCACCTGTATGGTTCTTTTCATTGCACCGCTGCCATATGAATTGGAATGTGTGTAGGTGTTCCTAATAAAGTGCTCAGCAAGTGTATATATAGGCACATTTCCAAAACCTTCTTTTCTGTTTTCTGGAATCTCATTTATCAACAGTTTGGCTTCTTTATTGTTTTAGGCCCGGTATATTTTACACTAATAGTACATCTGTAATATATGAGCATATTTTTCTATATAGTTATTTCCTGTGCCTGTTCTGTTGATTTATGTTCTTGCCCATAGTAGGCAGTTTAGGAATAACTGCTATTTTCGTGTTACAATTTTGCCTAATGCAGAGATCTGTTAGAGTTGGAATAGATAAAAATGTTAAGAGTAATGACAAGTCATTTTACAAGAACGATCCCTTTCATCTTTTTTATGACAGTGGCTGAAGCAGAGGCTGTAAACCTCAGTGACATGGAGGTGCTTGTTTCCTCCTCCAGGCAAAGCAAAGCTGTTGGAATTTCCCAGTTTAGGTTGAGCTAAAAATTGGACAAGGCGTCGGTGTTTTGTTTGTGCAGTACTTGAGTGTGTGCGTGTGTGTGTGTGTGTGTGTAGGCTGATCAGAGCTCAGGGTTACTGCAACACTTTTCACACACACATGACGAAGCCCGAGGGTTGCACTTGCTCTGTGAGTGTCAGACCTCAGATGGGGGAAGCCCTCTTGAGGATTGGTTTTGCCACTGAGCAACTACATTCTTCCATCCTGTGACAAAAACACAAACACTGTGCATTTAAACCTGTATTTGGAGCTTTGTTTGAATGTCTGTTTGAACTGAAGTGTATTGAGTCTGCACTTTGTGCTGGGTGATCAACCCTGGGCATGGACTTCAATAGTCATTTTGCAACAATGCAGTAATTTATTATGCATACAATAATGCAGGTTTTTTTTTATGAATCACCTAAGCAATTTACCTCTCTAATTATAATCTGATTAAAGAGGAAAGTGGCTGAGAATTTTCAAGAACCTAGCTAGGCAGACTACCAGATACCAGCCAAAGTCTACTGTATAATCAACGGCCACCCATAACCATGCTAGCTTCTAACCATGCAAATGTAAAGTTTTAAAAAATGATGTATGTGTAATGATAATGTAATGAAAACCTTAAATTATTTATAAACTAAGAATCCTTACTATAACTTAATCTACACTAAGAAATCCTAAACTAATAGAATAATTCAAAACTAAACTAAGAAACTTAAGCTATAACTCTAACTAAACTAAGAACAGTCTACAGTGACTCCCCTCTGTGCCATGAGAAGGATCTCCTTCTCTGACATTACTATACATATGGTCATGTACATTCTTGTACTTTTTTGCAGTTAATAGCTACAAAAAAAAAATCCTTTGAATAATTGATATTCAATCCTTTGAGTATCTCATGAATGCACCTTAATGTACAGTTTCTTGGATTACTCACATGACCATGCTAATATGATATTGCACATTCATCCTTTTTATTAATATCCCAACTTATCAATATCTCACTGTTGCACCTTAATGTACAGTTATTTTAATTATCCACTTGTATGTTTATGCAATACTGTGCAAAAGTACAAACTTTCATTATCTTCAAACATCGGTATTGCACCATGAAATTCAAATGTAAGGAAAATACAGAAAAGAAAGCAGCATATAAGAAACAAAAACACACACATACACACACCCACACACACACAAAATGGAAGCTGGTGGAATTTGCATACGAAAAAAGAAGAAGTTGCAACAGTCCTCAGAAGAACTGTAGGAAATTGTGCAGGATGTTTAGTAAAACTTAGTCGCTAATTTTGTTATAAAAATGCACAAAATTACTTAAGACTAAAAGGTCTTCAAAGCAATGTCACAGCAAATACTGACTTTGTTTCATTAATTATTGTTTACTTGGATGTATAGATGTTCACTTTCTTTCTGGCTTTATATATACAGTATGTAATTTTTAAAATTATTATTATTATTATTATTATTATTATTATTATTATTATTATTATTATTTTAAGACACCCTTCCTTTACAGCATTTTTACAACATTACAAGACTTCTGCACAGTACTGGATGACCATCTGTTTATCTTATGTTAATATGCTGATAACTGATATTATCTCATGAAAACACCTTAATGCACTTTAATGATTCTTAAATTATCCTTATAACTTGACGGCTCTAACATAGAGACCATTGCATCATTTAATACATAGTGCATGTACATATTTATTCTCTTCGAAGATTTTCTTTTGTAAATGATTTAAACATTCTGAGTAAGTTTAAATTCAATCTTAGCCTTGTAATAAGAATCTTGCACACCTTGTTCGTTTATATATTTTGTTTCGTATCGTTTGTGAACTTGCTGAAGTAACAATAAAATTTTCCTTTTGGGAAGAATAAAGTATATCTCTGTCTAAAATAAGAACCGTAAAATACTTTAGATTAAGAACCTACATGCAAAGCTAGTGCATTTTTACAAGGTTAACAAATCCCTTTTTATCACATTATGGTGTGATGAATTAAAAATAATTTCCTATTCAAATGTAGACTAAACACCATATTCATGTCTAACTATGAGCGACTATACTAGCACTAAACTAGCTATTTTCTATATCCAAGGATTACTATATGGAGATATTGTAGTTCATTATTTGTCTAATATTTTATCATAAACATAATGTATTAGGTAATTCCTATTACATAGCTTGTTTTTTGATAATAATCAAAAATACAATATTTTAAACATACCTCAAACATACAGTATGAGCTTGTTCAATGAGCATGGATTTGCCTTATCTTAGGTTATTTTGACTTGACCATTGCTCCTAAATCAAAGCAAAACACAAAAAAGGATGTTGCCTCCCTGTTAATGAATCAAAAAAGGGGAAAGGGCATTGGGTTGGAATTCCTCTTAAGGCTTGCTGACGTCTGGAGGCTGGTCAGTTTGTACTTGAACCTTGAAGAATATCGACAGTGGCTTATTAACTGAAACCTATTGATTGCGGCTGGCTGATGACAGCTTGTCAAGGGAGTGTGTAACTGGTTGAGACATAAATAAGTGACCACTGGTTTTACTGAAGGTCAGCTGAGGTAGAGCAGCACATCTGACCACATAAACACACGGTGGTGAAGGAGCATCTGGGGGATTGAAGGTTTGATGGATAGCACATGAACTGTGGGTTGTTGTTTTTTTATTTATGTTTGTGTGTGCGCACGCGCGTGTATGTGTGTGTGTGTGTGTGTCTGTGTGTGTGTGTGTGTGTGTGTGTGTGTGTGTGTGTGTGTGTGTGTGTGTGTGTGTGTGTGTGTGTGTGTAAGCATGAAAGAGACAGAGGAGAAGTGTCACGGAAATCATTCATAACTGCCTGTAGGTCAGGAAGTATGCAGTGTACGGGTGGTCACTTAGTTTACAGAGTCGACTGTGACCAACTGCCCCGCGGAGAAAAACAGACAGGAACCTTCCCATGCGTCTTACCGCATCTTCTCCAGCGCTAGGTCTAACAGAAAAATCATACATGTGTGTGTGTGATGCGTCTTACCGCATCTTCTCCAGCGCTAGGTCTAACAGAAAAATCATACATGTGTGGGTGTGAGAGATATGGAGAGGGAGAGAGAAAGAGAGAGAGAGGACAAGCTTTGTGAGGCATTTTTAAAGTTAAGGCAGCAGATCCTCTTTTTTTTTTTTTTTCTGTTTAAACCGGTTGTCTCAAACATAAAGTATGTGAGCCTGACCACAGCTTTCCACTGCTAATGACTCTCTCGTTCTCTCTTTTCTACCCATGCTCTTTCCCTGTGGCCTAAACAAAACCCAGAGCTCATCAAAGTTGTGTATAACGAGACATTACAATACTCTCTGTGCATCTTATGCAATGTTCTGCATTACTATAAACCATGCTTCAGTCGTGTACAAGATCCGAAAGAAGATAGTCAACTCTTTCCCCCGTTTCTAATAGTTAAAATGTACACTCCGTGAGAAACTGCAAAAGGGATGTGTGACTAGCGTAAAGTGCCACATTCCCGTCTTCCTGTCTGGCATTAATAGAGGCATCAGCTGGCATTAGCCTGTATCTCAGCACTAGTGCTAAAGTCTGGCTGAGTGGCTTGAGAGAGAGAGACGGATCCTGGTGTCATCAGTCCAACAGAAGGAGAGCAACTGTCGCTCCCACGGCTCACAGAAATACCACTTATGTAGCCTACATGGAGCAAGACCTAGCATGTGTGTAGGAGCCAGAAGTCCGCCTTAAACCCATGTGAATTCCTTATCATATGCTCTCATGTGCACAGAAGTGCCTACAGCTGTGCTTGAAGCGTTTAGTGCATTGAGGACTTAAGCTCTTTAAGCACTGCTCAGGGTCACAGGGTGAGAACAGTGAGTTTATAGCCCACTGCCAGAGGCCCATAACAACTGATGCTATCAAGATTACGGTCCGTAAGATATGCTGATAAACTTGGATATGCCGTCACACATGAATTATTAACCCCTATGTGCATGCACTGTCTTCATCGCAGCAGATGGATAATTAATTCATAGAAGCGGCGTTAGGTTAGTACTTGAAAGTCACACTTCTACAGGACATTTGTAAACTTGCCTTCTTGTGCGCATATTTTAGGGTCCTGAATATGAATTTTCATTGCCTCACCTTCTTAGTAGAGTATGTCCTCATCAGGGGTGTGGTGGTTCTGGAGCATCTCCTAGGAACACGGGGAGCGAGGCAGGAACGCACCCTCGGTGGGACACCAGTCCATAGTTTATCCTGTCAGTTATAATAAACAAGACATCAATACACACTGTACATACACAGATGAATACATTAATGCATACAGTTCGTAGACATTGGGGCTTTGTTTAGTCATTTGGTCATTAGTCACTAATCAAATCTGATTAGATATTATTTCAACAACTTTGCCTTTTTGGGAAAGTTTTTATTTTATGGTATATTTGATTAATTTTATTCTTATTCTTATTTTCTGCATATTTTGTCATTTTATGTTTGCGAACTTTATTATTACTTTTATTTTAGTGTGGATTTGATTTGATTGAATGTACCTTACACCTTATTTTATCATTCTGGTCATTGACAAAAAAAAAAAATCTACTGTGTAAATTGTATTGTGTGTGTTTTCGTATGTGACATAAAATTTTAATTTAAAATTTGAAAAGACTTGGCTTGTCGCATTCGGGAAAACCCCTAACAGTGCTAAGTATAACAGAGTGTTTGCATTTCTGAGAGATTTTAGCAAGCAAAGAAGCCTAAACTATCCAAAGGACTATTGAGTAACTCATTTCTCTAAATATGTACTCAGTGAGGGTTTCAAATGGAACTGCTCCAAATGTTTTTTCTTCTTCTTCTTTTTGGTCATGTCACAACACACCACAAGGGGGCAGTAAACGTGCTGATGCAAGGCTTCCAACTCCAGTCACTTACTATCAAGCTGTTCATGTTTCATGTTCAGCACTTTTTTGTTTAGAAAGGAACCACAAGATAACATTGTTTGTCTTTTTTCAAAAGTTTATTACTAAAATAATTTTTTTCTGCTGGGATGTGGATTGTTTGTGGTTTGCATGAGTGTAAAAATGTCAGGGGGGGTGGGGGGGGGATTTTTACAGGGTTATAGTACAGGGTTAGGAGGAGTTCAGCCGAAGCGAATTCTGCGCATGGAGCCCACAGTGCTGTTGTGAGCGCCCCAGTCTGAGAAGTTGTTATAGTCCTTCCTCTCCAGGATATAGTGGGATCCTCTGTAATTGGGTTCCTGGTACACCACCCAACTACGCACACACACGTTTAAACAAAATAATATTTAAAATCATTTGTAATTGAAATAATAAACAACGTAGAGGAGAATTAGACACTCACGCTCCACCCAGCACCCGGATTGAGGAGGCTCTGTTTAGGTTATATCTAGTCATGAGGTTGGGGATGTCATCCTGGAGCTCGGTTCTTCTCCCTGAAAAACCTTGCTTTTCAAACAGCTGAGCACGTGGAGGGTATGAATCCTGCATAGACCACATGTTTACTCATCACATTCAAGAAAACTATTCAGAAACGCCCGAACTTTTGTCTTACCTGCTTCACAGAGCGCACTGATGAGATGTGGTCACCCTGGCCACACCACTTATCTGTGCAGTTATATTCTCCCCGATCAGACATGTCCCACAAATACTGGCGCCCACGGAAGTGCTCGTGCTCATAGCCCACCCAGCTGCTCACAACAAACACACCCACATATTAGCAAAGTTTATAAGGACATCTGTATATATGGTTATAATGGATTAGAGCACTTCACTAAATAGAGCTCATGAATCCAAACATATCTTCAAAAGGACAGAAGTGATAGAATGGATCTGTGCTAAATTACAGGGAGTCATCATTAGAAATATATTTAGAAATCTTATTAATCGTCATCAGCTACCTCTTCCTTGATGGATTAATGGATTAAATAGCTTTGAACAACAACAAAAAAATAATTCAATAATTCAACACTGTGTCTGTTTACACACACATGACTGACGTGATCATAAATTGATTTCAGCCACATCCAGAGTACTCAAGTCATGTAAACAGTTATGCTACAGGAATTTTATACTGTAGCTTTTAAAAACTCTTATAATCACAGCCATATTTTAGGCATATTATTATTTTATCAAACTTGTTGTCTTTTTCTTTATGTCCAAGTTTGTATAGAATTGATCATTATACGATTTCCGTGCATGCAAGTCAAGTAAATGTAGCCTGTTTTAATTTTAAATCCTGAAATGATTAGAAAAGAAAACACTTTAATAAACAGATTTATTTTGTTATTTAGTTTAGTTAGATTGTAGATGAGACCAATGTTAAGAAATCCAAATTCTGGTTGTTATTTATATTGTTTTATGTACCTCAATTACAGGATGTGTGTGTGGGGGGAGAGAGAGAGAGAGAGAGAGAGAGAGAGAGAGAGAGTAAAGCACACTATACTCACGCTCCACTCTCCACCTGCACAGAGTTACATCTCTCAGGGAAGTTCTTGTCGCTTACTTTCTGGCAGTCTGAGCTGAGTTCCAGTCGCCGTCCGGCAAAGTTCCTCTGCTCAAAAAGGGTCACCTGACGCAGAGCATGAGTGCACGTATTTCCCTTCTATTCAATTCATGCTTTAGAAAACATTAAACAATGGTCTTTCAATAGACGACTATAAATGACTGGAGTGTTCTGGAGGCACATAGATAAAACCTTCCTGACTAAGAGTGATGTCGAATCGGGTTATGGATTTCTGTAGAATGTGGCGCCAAGAATTACAGTCATAAGTTTAGCCATGAATTAGGAATAACACAGCTGACCCTACAACAGTTTACGTAAATGTTTATGTAAATGTTGATGTAAATACAGTGTAAAGAAAAGACTCACCTTCCCACTGGACCCGTAAAATGCACGTTGGAGCACAGACCCCAGCTTGCTATCATAGAGGGATAAAATCACAATCAGAGCACATTTACGTGACAGATGGACCTACGTGGTTATGTTTATCAAGAATAGATTTATATAGGATTTTACACATAGTCACATTTCAGGTGACAATAAACAGAGCACAACAGCAAAAACATACGTAGAAATTCAGTGAACATCTGTAAACATCTGTGAAGATCTAAATTTATGCTAGAAGCTCAATAAAATTTCAATTATTCTACCTGGTACATAGAGAAAAAGAAAAGGAGAGTGTGTGTTGAGTGTGATACTCACTTTGCCAGTGCGAATGCAATTTGTGCTGCAATGTTTTAGCGAAACTCATGGCGGAACTATTTATTAAGAATTGATTCCTTGGATCATTCGAATGATGAAAAGGTAGTGCAAGGCAATTTTACATCCCTGCTCACTGGCAGAGGCTCATACAACATACATCAACGATGAGCCTGCAACATGTAGTTCTGCTTTAACCTCTAAACCTAACACACACATACCTGGTTTGTTGGGCTATTCCGGGGACTTTAGTACAGATGTTCATTTCAGCTCATGGAGGGAACAAAAATGCGCTTTAAATACAGCAGCATGAGAGAATAAGGAAGTACCAGAACTCTCATTGTGTTTTCATCTGTTTCTCTACAGCTTCTCTGCATTGATATGCTAAACATAGTTTACAACACAACATGTACAGAGGACAGTTTTAGTGTTTAAACACACACTCGCACACAACCACACTTCCTGCATGTGAAAGAATACGGTCATGCTTACAAGCACAGGGGCATAATGTCATAACCCTTTTTAAGACACACACACACACAAACACACAGTGCAGAGTGCAGTGCCAAAACTTTTCCGCAATAATTCATCATGTTTTAGGCATTGCTACAACAATACTTCTCACAGTATGTAAGCATAAATGATTAATGCACAAACCGGGGACATGTAAGTTTCACCACAAATACTGTACATAAACACAGCCAGGGATTTCAATGGAGATTTATAATTTTTTATAAAAATTTAATAACAAATTCTTATTAAAAGCAAATAGAAATAAACATAGAATGAAGTCAAGAGATTATTTCACGATGCTTATGATTCCTATTTGTCCATTCGCTTTATTTCAATTAAAAACATCCCAGTCAACACCAGCCAATCAGTGAAACAATATTTTACATTTAAATGACAATTTACCAAAAATTCTAAAAAAAAAAAAAAAACACATTTTTTATATTATAATTATTTTATATTATTTTATATTATTTACAAATTATTAACACATTTAATTTAATAAACCCACATCTATTTAAATCCATGTTTTAAACACAAGCTTTGTAACATTTTTTATAGCTTTATAGTTTGTAAAATACAAAATAAATAAAGGAATTATCATTATGCAAGCACTGTACAGTATCACACACCGGTATAATTCAATTATCAATTAAATATCAGCTACCCAGAGTTTTAAATGAGAAAATACAGTACGCATTCAGTAACATTTCACAAGGAAGCGAGTAACTTAAAACTTTACATTTTCTTTTTGCAGATCATAAACATTCATAAAAACTCATCAAAATCAAGAAACGTTACCACAGTAATTAAACGCTGACGTCGTAAATCCACGTTAACCCTTAATTG
The DNA here is from genome assembly GCA_011419295.1 of Clarias macrocephalus. Lineage (NCBI taxonomy): Eukaryota > Metazoa > Chordata > Actinopteri > Siluriformes > Clariidae > Clarias > Clarias macrocephalus. The sequence goes on from JAAGKR010003104.1 coordinate 45,589, forward strand.
ATTACTGATTGTTCTGAGAGTCTCTTATGCACTTAGACCATCAGCCATACAATTACCCATTGCAAAAATATTAGTAAGGGCTTTGGGCTTGTTTTAATCCATGAATAAATTCTGGTTAATACAACACTTATTAAAATTGGTTACGTTAACGAATTATTTCCTAAGCTTAAGAAGAAATTAACATATTAATTATGTTAATTTTTAATTCAATTAGTGTGTGAATATTTTAGCTACGGAGGTTTAACTGAATAAAAATACTTGCAATGAAATGTGTTCTAATAAATGTCTTATTCACTGTATTTAGTTATCTATTTTTGCACACTGTACAGTATCTTTAAAAGACTTATTTAACGTCACCTCCAGTGAAACCCTGCCAGCTGCTGGATCATTCTCATTAACATTACTTTGCTTACAGCATCAAATCTGCTTTTCTGTTGAACCTGCTTGCACCAGCACTTTTCCCTTTTCACCCCACTGAACGTGAATAGGGGTATTTGTACCAGTGTGTGGGTCATGAGGCTCCTGAATAGCATCAGGAACTACTGGATGGTTCTCTTCTGCATCGTAGTGGCTGAACAGAATCTTTGGAGAACAACATGAAGATGAAATAGGTCTAGAGATTTGGGTTACAATCTGGCATTTTGGAACAAATGAAAGGAACTGAGCAGGTATGAGTGTACTGTACTTTATATGTGGTCTCTCAGAGAAAGAGAGAGAGAGAGAGAGAGAGAGAGAGAGAGAGAATAAACTCTGACTTTGAAACGAACACAATAATTTGGTCTAATCTGAATTCGCAAGGTGTTTTGCCTTTTTAAGTAAGTCACACAGCTGAACATTCACAGGTTGTTTTTAGTGCAAGTGTTCCTGCTGGAATAGATATGTGGCTTGTACAGTATGTCGATAATGAAGCAGCCTAAGATATACAGTAACATCATTAAAATCCACATCACAAAGTAGAGATAAAGTGTGATAAATAAGCACTAAATTTAGTCACTGAAGATTATTTTATCTGTTTATTGTAGTGACTAGTGCTGAGATCAGTGTGACGTCTTGTCTCACTTCTAGTGGCGTAAATGGTCAATGACTTCTCATATACAGTTTTAGATTTGAAATGTTTTAACAGTTTTATCTATCCAATAGATACACTTATTGAAAGACTGACACATTCCATAAAGCAATGGCACAGCAGACTCTTCTAAGTTTGTGCCAGGTTCTTGCGTTGGCATTGTGCATCTCTGCAACTGAGGACTTTGACTGGACCAAGAATGAGAAGGGATCCTTTCGTTATGGCACTTTCCCTACTGGTAACACTTTACAAGTAATCACATTACGAGAAAAGATTCAGATGTAGTGATTTAGCAATTTATTAAGTGATTACAGATGAGAAATAAAACATGATTAAACATAATGATTGAAATTATTATAGATTTTTTTGTTTTTGAAATTATGTCTCATTGTGAGTACCTACAGGGGAAAAAACTCTGTCTGTCAGGTGGTGCACTCAGTAGCACTGGCACCTCAGGGTTCAATACTTAGCTCGGGTTACAATACTTATCTGTGTGGCGGTTCTGGACCTTGTCCGTGTTGGTTTCCCCAACCTCTCAACAAAACATCCCAGTGTGTAGATTGGCGAAACTCTATTGATCTAACACACATCTAATGTTATAGAAATGACTGCGTACTCTATCAAATATAGAGGTCAGATGTTTTATTTTATATTGGCTCCATCTAGTGGATGAATGCATTTCTATCTTCTTAGAAAAAAAAAAAAGCTAATGTGGGTGCCTGTGTCTACATGATATCACAGAATTCTCTTGGGGTGCAGGCAGCTCAGCATATCAGACTGAAGGAGCCTGGAATAAAGATGGAAAAGGGATGAGCATCTGGGATGTGTTTTCACATCAGAGAGGTAAAATCCACCTGAACGACACTGGAGATTCTTCCTGCGAGGGCTACTACAATCTCAAGGTGATGTACGGCTATAAACAGGCTTCTATTCGCAATATGTATAATGTAATATTTTTCTGTAAAATGTAATATAAAGTTTAATCTAATAGAATCTAACTTAATCCTTAATTTAATATATTAGGCTCAGGAAGAAAAAAAAAATCGATCCTTTTAAATATATCCCTGTGTGTGCAGAAGAACTTCTCCACTACCATAAGTAACTTTTTCTTTATATTTAGGAAGACATCTTGTTAATGAAAGACATGAAGCTGAATCACTACCGCTTTTCAATTTCCTGGCCGAGGATCCTACCCACTGGGATTAAGTGTAAGACAGTTTCAAAGAAAAGAAAAGCAATCTACCAAAATTACTTTGCTACTAAATTGAGAGAAATCCCAAGTAAATACCGACAGATTGTTTTGTTGAATAGCTGAACAAATCAATGAAAAGGGAATACAGCACTATGACAATCTCATCAACACGCTCCTGGAGAATCAGATCACACCCATCGTAACGCTTTATCACTGGGATTTGCCTCAGGTGAGTATCACAGTCTGTCTGGGTATCCCAGTTATAAAATCTGAGGCATTGTTATTCAGGCTAATAACTGTAGTACTCAGATTCTAGAGGAAGTGTCTGAGGTTATTTCTTTGTCCATTATATCCTATATCCTGTGTACTCTACACCCCAAGGTGGGAATGTGCATAGCCGTATTGTCTGTGAATGAACATGATAAGATTTCCAACCAGAGCTCCGAGCAAATTTGCTTCTTGTGTGATTTTGAGGGTGAAGAATTCACATGTATATTTTCAGGTTCTTCAGGAGAAATATGGCGGATGGCAGAACAGCAGCATGGTCGTTTTCTTTAACGACTACGCCAACCTGTGCTTTGAGAGATTTGGTAACCGGGTAAAACACTGGATCACCTTTAACAACCCATGGGTAAGTGAAATGGACATTATCCGTAGACGCTTTCAAGTCAAACTGGCACTCGTGATGACATTTCTTGTGAATGACGGCATAAAACTGGCTGATATTTATAGAAGACTTCAAGTGATGAGACTCTTAGCTGCAGTAAAGCATTTACATGGTGCAAACGTTTTACAAGGCTGTACATCAGTAAATGATGATCCTGGCCGAGGCTGCTCAGACCCCACTACAGTCGTTCCCGTTCACAACTGGGACACTCTCAGGGGGGAAAAAATGGCCTGGATTGATTACCAAAGGCTTTCTAGTTTGCTGGACAATGCATGACCTCATACTGCCAACCACACCTCTTGTGGAACTCTAATAGGAACTTGACTGGGAGTTATTGCCACATCCACCGTACAGTCCAGACCTTTTTACAATCCATTTCCTGATATTTGGGTTATTAAAAGAGTTCATGGGAGGCCAGCATTTCAGTTGTGAAGCAGACAGTCCAATAATGGCGGTCCGGCATACTGAGAAAACTTCAGTACCTTGATCCTATCCACCTACTAGTGAAACACTGGAATGAGTGCATTAGTGTAGCAGGAGGTTATATAGAGAAATAAAGGTAGTTTTTACTCTCATAGCTGTGTTCTGTTATTCTGCACAATCAAAAGTCCCGGTTTGACCTGAACGACTTGATATTTATTTGAACTATGTTTTGCTTCTTTTTTTTTTTCACATTTTGTTTGTCATGCAGCATTTATGTATATACAAACACAGGGCCATACATGGACATTTGTAGCATTGAAAAAAGCTCAGGAGCCACTATTTACTCAAGGCCTGCACGAACAAATCACAAGTTCACATAAAAAATGATTATTATTTTCAAACCTGACTTTATATGATGCCGTCTAATTTTCATCATAGTCCATTGCAGTGGAGGGTTATGAGACTGGAGAACATGCTCCTGGACTGAAACTGAAAGGCACTGGCGCCTACAAGGCTGCCCACAACATCATTAAGGTAAATACGAACCTACAAGTTCTCATTTCGCAAAGCAGTAATAAAGTCTACATATACTGGAAGGCTATTATCATATGGCTCCAGCAATGTTTAAGATTATTAACTAAAACTGAGCTCGAGTCTTTTTCAATTTAAACCTGTAGGCTCATGCTAAGGTTTGGCACACTTATGACATCGAGTGGCGAAGCAAACAGAAAGGTATAAAAAATATATATATATATATATATATATATATATATATATATAATTTAAAGTGAATGAAATGTTGCTAGAGAAAACAAGTCGAATAAAAGTTACTTTAAAGTCCAATCTATACATAAAATTAAGTAGAAATCTAAGAGGAGAACTTTTTTTTTTTTTGGACTGTAGGAATGGTGGGCATCTCTCTATCTACTGACTGGGGCGAGCCAGTGGACATTACAAATCAGAGGGACATTGAAGCAGCCGACAGATACATGCAGTTTTCCCTGGGATGGTTTGCTGCACCACTCTTCGGTGGAGACTATCCACAAGTGATGAAGGAATACGTAGGTAAGTTATAGTAACAAATCTGTATACTAACTAACAGCAGCAAGAAGCAGAAATACCATAGACAATTAAATATGTGTCGTTATTATTATTAATATTTAATTTTAACTTAAAGTCCTAACTTGACAAATTATCTCGATTATTTGAATGCAATTCTTTTCACCAAAGCACTTCTATTACAATTTTAATATGGCAGCATTAATCCGGACTCACATCAAAACAAGCAGTGGTATAAATATTACGCTTTTTCCTAAACATCAGCGTCCAGGGTGTTTATATGGTCTTGTGCAACTTTAACTCAGTGAATCTGATGTTTGATACGTTCCAGATCTCTCAGATTACTCATTAGATCTACAGTATGTTGGTCACAGCCGCTCCCCGGGCTAAATAGTGTCAAGGCAGCTAATTGTTATTTTGGCAACAAAACCTTTGAATTCCCCTCTGATGACATGAAAGCTCTTGATGATTTTAGGACATTTGTTCTGCTGAGCTTTTAAGTAGGGCGAATACAAAATGACAAGGACAAGCTGTTATGGAAAAAAAAAAACACAGAGGCCATAACTTGCCATAAACTTAATTATTTTGAGTATAAATTGACTATGTACAATTAAAAGTATGTATGTATGAAAGCTTTTTTTTGTTGGTATAACAACTCTAAACCAAGGCTTATTTGATTATCACTTTCTCTTATTTCTGTCTTTAGTAACAGACAAAATGCAGAATGTAATCTTACTGGGGAACCACTCACTCCTCTGCCCTGAAAACTAATGTAAATCTATACATATAATAAAACTGTAAAGTTGGTGTGGCTGTACATGTGGGGGGGGGGGGGGGGGGTCGTACGATGAGTAATAATAGAACACATCTACAAAGATGGTTTTTGAAAATTTTGTCTGTTTGTTTGTGCAGCCATCACATAAAAAACTACTGAACTTAACAAACTACTTAATGGGGTATTCACAGGAGTATTTGACCAAGCTTGAGTTTGACACATAAGCTTTGTTTCATCGTGACAGGACCACGGGAAGAGAAGACACAGTATGCTAATTTGAGATTTACATGGAAAACAGACATTTTTAAAAATTATATCATTAAAAAAAAATAGACCTTGGAAAAAATCATTAGTTCTTCTCAAAATTCAACAGAGGGCGCTGCACATTTTTTAATACGCATTTAGGAGTGTGCAACTAAATTCCATGCGAACAAAGTCGCGGGCACATCTAGTATTATATACTGTAAATTCCTCATTACAAAAGCCCTCACCATATCAACTTTTGAAGTTAATTCATGTAACACCTTATCTTAATTATAACATATTAAAATGTGTAGTTTATAAAATTAAGATCTAAATAAAGATTATTTTCCTCTACAGGCAGAAAGAGTGCACAGCAAGGCCTGGGTAGTTCCCGTCTGCCTACTTTCAGCCCACATGAGAAAAGTTATGTAAAGGGCACCTGTGACTTCCTGGGAGTCGGCCACTTCACCACACGATACATCACACAGAAGAATTTTCCCTCAAACCGTGGTAGTCTTTACTTCACTGATCGGGACCTGGCAGAGCTAGTAGACCCGCTCTGGCCTGATCCTGGATCTGAATGGCTCTACTCTGTGCCGTGGGGCTTCCGTCGGCTTCTTCATTATGTGAAGGTACTGATCATTTTACTCACACACCCCCAGAACTAAAGATGTGCCAAATTCAAAATGTGAGATACGTGCAATGACGTAAAACCTAGCCTCATTTCCTTTCTCCAGATGCAGTATGGAAACCCTATGATATATGTGACAGAAAACGGCGTCTCAGAGAAGATAGCGTGCACCGATCTTTGTGATAAATGGAGGATGCAGTACTTCAGGGATTACATCAATGAAATGCTTAAAGGTCGGCATGAAACTACAAGACACATATTTTACACTTCACTAATCAAGCTGACAATTCTGACTTTTTGGATCTCCTCAGCGGTTAACGATGGGGTGAATGTGAAAGGATACACCGCGTGGTCGCTGCTCGACATGTTTGAATGGGACGAGGGCTACTCTGAACGGTTTGGCCTGTATTATGTGGACTTTGGAAGCAAAAATAAAAAACGTTACCCCAAAGCCTCTGTTCAGTTCTACAAACGCATCATCAGCGCCAATGGCTTTCCCAATGAGAGAGAGGTACAGTTTTTTTTCCTTTTGGCAACATTAACTGATACAGTATTTAAACTAGAATGAAGATGTAGCCACAAAAGGAACATCTGGATACATTTATGAGCAAAACAGCACCAGCTGGCTGCTACTACAGTACATTACTTAGACCAGGGATTAAACTGGAAAGAAATATTCATGACGTCCTCTTGTTAGTCCACCTTTTGTCAATATTTGTCCAATATCACACTAGAACATGTGAAACACAGCCCCTTCTATAAGGGGATATTTATTTGTGATATTTATTTGTGAAAAGATATTATACGGTGTTGAAAAGGTATGCGCTAAGTTGTGCGCCAGTTGAACTTTAAATGATCTTAGACATACAGATTTGCATGTAAATTATGTGAACATTACTTTAATATGAAACCCTCCCCACCAGCATAAATATTTCTGCAAACATACCTCTGCTTAAAGAATAAGACAAATATGTGACGGAGAACAAGAATCTATGTTAGACATCTTAATCTGTCTTTTATATAATCCTCCAAGGATTTCATTTCTGTCTGCTGTACTTTAATGCTATTTGATTGCTTGATCACAGATTGAGAGCTGGAAAAGAAAAGCGACAGAAACCTGCACCTCCAGTAACCAGCTTCTAGCAGCAGGTCAGGTTTTTTCTTAAACTTACAATATCACAAGCAGAACACACAACCCAAACATTGAAGAATTCTACGGAAATCTAGCCGGAGCAAACAAAAGAAAATCTTGATGATTTCAAGAAAGAATTGTTGAACTAATCGACGGTAAAAATAAAAATAAAATAAAAAAACTCACAGCTATGGATTTTAGTTTAAGTGAACAAATTTGATCAAAGTATTAAGTCTAATAGGAATTTTCTTTTGTTTGCTCCTCCAGCTAGAAGAAAATCCAAGGAAAATAAGGGGCATGCAGAAATGCCAAAGGTTTGGCCTGCGCATGATGAGGTTTAGGTACTAGAAAACGGGGCTTGCTTGCATCTTGTGCTACAAATGTTATTCATTTCCTTGTTGAAAGCCTCTTTTATTTCCTTTTATTAATTTTTCATCAGTTTTACACTGTAATTTTACGTTTTAGATCCTCTAAGCAGCCACATGGAGCTGGTGACGGAGATTGTGGTTCCTACCGTGGGTACCCTATGTATTCTTCTCACTGCCGTCTTCCTCATGTTCCTCCTGAAAAATCGTCTTTGAAGCCTTGGACTCTCTGTACATGGCAGACCTTCCTATCCTTCCTACGCACATTTCCCCCATCTGTAACCTTCGGAGTTATTCTGTAAAACAACATCAGCTTTCAAAATTCTATGTTAAAGACGTCTGAGAAATTTCCCATTGCAACATATCTTTAAGGTTTGCTATTTGATCTGAGCTTAAGGGTGAATTTTGGCTTCTTCATGTGGCTATAGTGGATTCATATTTGGTTGCTTAAACTTTAAAACTTTTAATTTATTTGTTTTGTAACTTCCTGAGAGATCATATTAAAAGTGTGTACTGTATATGCAAATGCAAAGTGGAAATGCAATGTGTAACATCCATATCTTTAATAAAGAATAATAGTTTAAAAAAAAGTTTTATATTTCATTTTCATTTATGTTGTTTGAATATGAACAAATTGTTTTGGATCCAGAGTCTATTTCAGGTACATTGGATAGACATACTCCCAGGATGTAAACCCGTTGACAGCTCAGGACATCTAAGAGCATGAGGAAACCACAAGAGCATGAAGCGGTACAAGTCAGTAGCTTTGGTCTTTTGCCATGCATTGTGATGAGAACTTAAGAAGAGAAGCGCACGTAGCGATGCACCCATCATGCATAGTGCCCACTGTACAAGCCTCTAGTGTTATGATCTGGGGTTATTTCAGTTGGTCAGGTCTAGACTCTGCAAAGTTATGTGGCAAAAAAATGAAGTCAGCTGATGACCTAAATGTACTGAATGACCAGGTTATCACATCTATGGAGTTTTTCTTGACTGATGGCACAGGCATATTCTAGGACTCAAATTGTGAAAGATGCTGGGAGTATGAGATATCATCTTCACACATGAACTGGCCCTGAATTGTGTGCTGTAATCAAAACTAAAGGAAGTTAAATGAAATCTTAGAATTTGTGGCTTGTGGGTTTTTTTTTTGTTTTTGTTTTTTTTGTTTTTTTGCCCATGCAGTGCAGGTTACAGTTTAGAGAAAATGTTCGGTATTTTTAGTGTCTTAGGTATTTGTTGTCCTACTCTTGTATTATCTTGTACTTAATGCAGTAATATATATGGTCATATGTTGTGTGTAGAAAAGACATTTCGTTCCAACGTATACAAGCTATATAGAGGAATGACAAAAACCCACATGACTTAAAGTTTGTGAATATCTGTGTGTGGGCACAATGTCCTACGTGGACCTATGCAGAGTGTATTCAAGCATTACACTGGGATAGGGTCCAGATTCACCCCACCCTGAGCTGAAAAAAAAAAAGGTTATCAAAAATGATTGAATGACTGAATAAATGAACAAACAAACACATAGCAAGTAAAATTGTGCACAGAAATCGGGATCAGACTTGAGCTGCAAAGCAACGATACCTGGCAAATAAATTAAAGTAATTCAAGTATTCTTGTAATTGTAATGTTGAGACCAGCAATGTTGTACAGTTTGGAAACGTTGCCACTGACAAAAATACAGAAAGCAGATCTGGAGGTGGCAAAGCTGAAGATGCTTTCTTTTTTATTTACTTTTGATTTACTTCTCTCATCTACTTTGCCCACCTACATTTGACATGAGTTGTAAGGTCAGATTTTAGATTTGAGTTATCAGACAGAGCATGAAACAATTTGCACTGTAGATCTTACCACTTCCAATCGAATTGGTAAAATTATAAAAAAAAAAACCCTTACAGTATTTTCTTAAAATTGCCTGTACCAGGGCAGCACAGGTGCTTAGAGGTTAGCACTGTTTTCATGCTCTCCCCGGACTTTGGTGGGTTTCCTCCAACGACAGTCCAACATCATGCAGATTAGGCTAATTGGTGTTTCCAAATTGCCCATAGTGTGTAAATGTGTGGCCTGTAATCGGATGCAATCGACACAATGTTCAAAGCGTACACCACCCCGTGCCCTAAGTCTCCTGGTAAAGGCTCCAGGCCCCCGAGCCTCTGTACAGAAGATAAAGTGGTATAAGTGATGAGTGAGCGTGTGAGCGCTTGTACCATTTGAAAATTAGCATTGGCTTGAAATGGATCATAGATATTTTACATAAAGGTTATGTTTAGCCATAAGCACAAGTTTATTTCTGTGACAAATGCATAAATAATAGTGGATTAGGGTAATGTGGCTATATAGCATAAATGTCTGGTTAAAAAAAAAAAAAAGTAATGAAAAAAATGCCTATTAGCGTTGTGTAAGACATCGGTCACTAGGTGGGGCCACTATCACGGAGACGCAAACTGCAGAATAACAGAAGCAGCGCTCTCTGTGAATCTGATTGGCTGATAGAAAACCCGGCAGAAAGAAGCCGAAGCTGCGCTTACTCCTACCCTGGCTGAGGTAAGTAAGATTTGTTCATAAGGAAAGAGATAATGGTGGAATAGTTGTTGCTTTTCATCCTTCACTTTCCTGAACGAAGTGTGTTTAGCACCTGATCTTGAGATCTAGCAGGCTACTAAACAACAGCAGCAGGGTTATTTATTTACCTACTCGCATACTGGGGGGGAGGGGAAACCCGCGTTCTGCCGCACGCGCACTCTGTAGTTGACAGCTGATTGGATAGATTGTGTTGGCGGGAATATTTTGACCAATCCTGGCAGAGATGACGGAATACAGGTGGGGAAAATAATATAGACTGGTATTGCCGTTGAGATATTAACATACAAATATACTGTACCGTTTTGTATCCATGGATGAAGATAGTGTAGACAGTGTAGTTTAAAGATGCACAATTAATAATGCACTTTAATAATGAAATGTAATGAGGTTTATTAAAAGTTCTACTCCTGGTTGATGAGGTTCATGATGTAATGTGCCTTTTCTTCAGACTGTATCAATGATGAATGGTCTATCAAGAAATGGTCCATTTGGCACGTCTGACTATGACCAGATAGAGGACGAGACCTTTGCCGCTCTCCCACCACCGCTGTCTCCTGGAGAGGGCAACTTCGACGAGGATCATGCGGCCAATGGAGAGGGTAAGATCTATACATACACGCACACACACACTTCTTTGCATGACCATTTAATGAATTCTCCATCTGTCCTGTTTATATAGGAGAAGATGGAGAGCTGTCCAAGCTACCTGATGTTCCTGTAGCTAAAAGGCGAATAGTTAAGCGACCCCAACCCAAACTAAACTCTCAGAGGTAAGTGATTATTGTGTACATGACCTCCTTAAGCACATCAGTACATCGGCTTTCATGTTTAATAATTTTTCTACTACCTTCGGTTGTAGGCTGCTGTCTGATCGAGGACTTCCAGCCTTACGTACATTATTCAGTGATGTCAAATTTAAAGGCAAAGGTCATGAGGTGAATAAACCTGTACTGCAAGTTTACTTTGTGCATGAAGCCGTTATCAGTGCATTGAACATCTGAATGCTCTTAAATTCTGTCTGAATTAGGCAGAAGATCTGAAGGTTCTAATGCGGAAAATGGAGAACTGGGCTCACAGACTTTATCCCAAACTACAGTTTGAGGACATTATCGACAAATTAGAGGTGCTAGGAAACAAGAAGGATGTACAGGTATGTCTGGCAGTCCATATATATTAGGGATGGGAATTACCAGTCACCTCCCGATCTAATTAAAATTGTGACTCTATAAGCATCAATACTTTTATAAATATCCCAATCCAATATTATGTTTTCATCCAATTTATTTTTGCTTTTTTTTTTTTACAGTTTTAAACTTTTTTTTTCAAGTCACTCACAGGTTGACTTGAACACAGCTTGTATAATTGAGCTCAATAATGCCATTAATATTCAGTTTACACAAATTACACACTTCAGAAGGTTAACATACCTAAAATACCCAAAATATCTCAGTAAGTAATTATTAAAAGTAAGTCATCATATTTCTGTACCACTAGAAAGGATTTAATTGGCTTAGTAACATCAAGACAGGTTAAGGTAACATGTCCTTTCACCTGCAGAGCTTGGGCAGATTTTAGTTCCTTAAAATTGACGTTTTTTTTTTTTAGTAAAAGAACTTTATAACAATGACCTTCTTAAGAATGTCATTTTTAAAACATCGTTGTAAACTACCGTGTGATTTTGTTCTCCTTTAGACATGTCTCAAGCGAATCCGACTGGATATGCCTCTGACCCACGAGGACTTTGTTGGAAATGAAGGTGATGAGAAAAACATTATGCTTTAGCACGCAGTCATTTCTCCCAACACCTGGTTTTATGTAGCGGAATGCCATTATAATTTTTTTATTTTGTGTTTAGATGAAGCAGAGGTTCGCTTACAGGAAGATGCAGACCCGTTTGAGGATAGAAGCTTCTCTGAAGATCCGTTTATCCACTCCACACCTGCTCCTGCAACAGTGTCTCTTACAGAGGAACAGCAGCAGCGCATCGAGCGCAACAAACAGCTGGCCCTGGAAAGAAGACTGGCTCGACAGAAACAGCTAGGTGACTAGTTATACACATTGTGCGATGCATTGCATACACTGCCACTGTACAGTATTGTATTCATTCCTTATAGCTAATATTGTAATAAGCTGCATTACTACAAAGGAATTTTCAACATCTGTCTTGTTTTGTTCATTAACATTACATTATTTATCTTTTATTTTTGTAAAAAAAAAAAAAAAACTAATGAAGCAACTTATCACTTCTTCTTAGAGTCATCGGTGTCGGCTTTCACAGATGAACCTGCTGCAAGTCCCACAGCACATCGCCTCAGCCAAGAGGACCAGAAAGAACTGGATCAAACCACAGCAAACACTGACACACCTTTAAAACAGGATCCCGTGGAGTCTCCAAGCTCTCCTCAGCAGAACAAACCTGACAGTCCAGTTCCAGAGATAACAAATGACAAAAATAATGAGAGCGAGTGATCGGTTTTACTCTCGTCAGAACATTTCAAGGACAAATTGTTCAGTGTAAAAAAAAAATAATAATAATAAAAACTTACAGTTGCAGCTGATAGTCTATGATGTGCATTTCATCTGGTAATCCAGCCGAATGCTAACACACTGCTTGTACTGTTCTTGACATCCTCTGTGAGGATTTATAATTTGATACAGTCTGGCTCTCTTTATGCTTTCGCTTACTTGCTGTGATTATATTTAACTCTCTCTGATCAAACAGCAGACAGAACCAGCTGCTGTAGCTGCCCTCCTTATCGTTAGTTTGTGTTACTGGGCTCTGTTTATTATATGCTGTTCTTTATTAGTTACCTGTAATGAGAGCTAATCAGAAAAAAATCGATTATTACCAGTGCTGATGGATGCTAAATGTGCTCAGTAAAGAAATGGAGTCTCTCTTGGATCTAATCAGCTCTTGTGTTGTATTAAAGCACAATACTATAATCAAAATGTCACCAAGAGTGTGATTAAAAGGCAAGTGGATGTTTGTAAGCTGTTAAATTTTTTTTTTTTTCAGAATTCTTGTGCATGCTTTGCATGGTTTGTCTTTTTAACTATCATTTTCCATTTACATTATTGCGATATTTCCAATAAAGTGTTAATACCTTGGAGTACAGTAACTGAATTTGTGAAGGTGCTACTTTACAGTAACCACTCTATCCTTTTCTGGATGACACTCTGAATCAGACACACATTGATGTATTTATTCACACAGAGAAAATTTATCAATATTAAAGGATGGAACCAGAGAACTGTGAGGAAACCCACATAGTCAAAGAAAGAAAACAAACCTTTACCCAGGCTCAGGATCGGACCAGGGACTGTCAAGCTGTAGTGATGCAATGATGCTCACTTCATAACCACATCATCCAGCAAACAATTTTTAGTTTAGCTTGAAAAACTGAGCTGGGGTTAGGGTTTCATTTTCACATCAAGTTTTTTTGTGTAAAATGTGCAAGCACATTTGTATGAACCATTAACATTTTTGTCACTCAATCCTGTTTTTCACAGAGACAATTATTTCAAAATAGTAAGACCACTCCTACCCCCATTGGCATGCTGTTATTCAAAAGTCCTAAAGTGACAGAAGATGTTTAGTGTCACAACATTATTTCTGGCCAAAATGAGAGCAAAAAGTCATTGCATACAGCTTATGAAAAAATATTTTTTAATAAAACGCTCCAATTAAACTCAGTGCAAAATATCATAGTTGTAATTTTACATTGTATACATTCTTGTACAAAATATACACTGAGCATACACCACAACTAAACCGTAAAATGTATTCGCTAATCAGTGGAACACTAAAATAGATTTCATCAAGGGCCATTCTTTAGCTCATGAGTTAATCCTTGGCCAAAACACTCTAGTGCTACTGTGTAATCCGAACTAGGTTAAATATCAAATAGCATTTCATAAAATCTTAAGAAGGAATATCGGATTTTCTCAGTAGGTCTAGGCTGAGGTGGTGCATGTTGGTATCTCAGTGTTTTGCATGTGACACAAAGCCATATCAAACAGGGCGAGCTCACTGATCTCCTGCAGGATTGAGTAGAGATTTGGCCCTTTGCTCTGTCTGAACTCCTTCTCCTCCTTGCTCAGTCTTGGTCTCCTCGTCTTCTCTTCTGCTGCCTGAAGCGACGCCTCTTCCCTGCGCACCACCTCCTCGATCAGCTCAGACGCGACACGATTGCTTGTCTGAGCCTTAGCCACGACGGACTGATGAGGCTTGTTCTTAATGAGTTCCAGATGCAAGCTGTCGGAATGGCAACGAGAAGCTTCGACAGAGATGCGCACCTAAAGAGCGAAGGAGAAAATTATTAGTATGTTAAAGGATTATGGGATTATCAGTAGGGAGTAACATCAAGAATTGAATGCATGTATTACATGTACAGTTTCTTAAAATGTTGAACTTTCATTGCATTTAAAAACATGCAACGTTTAAATGGGTACCTTGTTTTGCACAGTGCTGTGACAAGTATTTGCTCCCTTCCTGATTTATTTATTTATTTTGCACAAAAATTAAAAATGCAGTTTTTAAGTGATGATTTTATTTATTTAGGGGGGGGGGAACCTAATGAAATTTAAATGTCGAGTCATTTAAATGTGACAAATAAAAAAAATTAAAAAGTAAATAAAAATCAGGTAGGGGCTGATAATATTTCACACCACCGTCTTTGCATCTTGCATTTTAAAAGGTCTTAAAACTCCTCATTAGCTACTAAGTTAAAGGGAATGTGTGTACTCACAGTGACGTGGTCAAACAGGTGAAGGGTGATTGTCCCTGTACTCGTGCATGCGCTGATCCTGTCTGGATACCTCTGCAGTGTCCCCACCTGCCATACACACTCCCCATCATCACCCACGCTCACCACCTGACTCTCCCGATTCTTCAGGTACATCGCACCTTTTAAACCGTACCTACAAACACGCACATACATACCATAGACAGAACATCATCTAGTGTTCTTTCTTAAAGCATTGTGATGTTTTGAGTAATGGATGGTTATTGGGAAATTAATAATAATAATAATAATAATAATAATAATAATAATAATAAAACAATCTTCCTTCAGTTTACCGTGGGACAAAAACCAGCACGCCGTTGGCTCTGATGGAATAAATAATCGCGTCAGCCACGCAGCGCTCGTCAGTGAGTGGATCTTTATCTCGGAAGTATAGGCATTGGAAAAGCTCTGTGGATTCCTTCTGAGCGTGCTGAGCGGCCTACAGGTTACAAAGAAACCTCAGTGTTACAGCTAGTAAATACTGCAGTTATCTAATAAACTCAATATAATAATAATCAGCTGGTCTGATTTAATGATGAGTGGTTATTTAAGATATTATCATAAGACCAGAAACAGCCCATTCTAATGAGACTTGATTATGTGATTACTTAACTCAGGCTTCGGTTTAGAAATTGAAAGAATTTACCCGGTTTCTGTTGTTGATTTGATGAGCCATTTCCTCCAGTTCTTTGCTGCTAGCTAAGCTCTTATGAAAGCATTCCTCATCCTCTGATTGGACAGCGGCCATGAGAAGACGGTGCACTATGATGTCAGCATAGCGCCTGATTGGAGAGGTGAAATGGGTGTAGCGATCCAGAGCAAGACCTGCCCATTAGAACCAAACAGAACAGAAAGTGAGAAACAGATGTTTCATTCTGCATCTAGTTCATGTCAACAGCAAGATTCATTTCCTGGAAAGAGATTCCACTGCCAAGTAGTGTTTATGATTCCTGAAATGAACTTTTCAGTTCCAAAACATGGAACTAGGACATTTTTAAGGTCAAGGATATGATGCTTTCATTTATTTTAAGATGCATCTCAAGTACTTAAATGTGTAAGCCATTTGCTTTATTTCCATGTAATAAATTTAATACATTTGACACACAAAAACTTTTTCTTTATTGAATATTATATGTAAGAGAAGAGGATGCAGAGGATAGGGTTAAATGGAGGCAGATGTTTGCGCTGTGCCGGCCCCTGAAAGGGAACAGCCGAAAGATGAAGAAGAAGAACAACCACCTACAAAAAAATGTAACACTGTACTCGCAATAATTGTGGAGTCTTTTAGAAAAAAAAAAGAAAAAAAAAATCAAGACTTTAAAGCTGTAGTTTGTAAATGTTCTTCTAAACGATTAAACGTGAGTTCAAACTGACCTTTACCTCATCAACTCCCTGTTCATAGGCTTAGGGTTAGTTAACTGAAAGTTTTCGGTATACCATAGTGGTAGTACTGATCCTCTGAGCAGGATCCAGTGGAGAAGTACAGGGCATTAGACATGGCCTGGGTGGCCATCACCCTCAGCAGCCGGTTTACCAGTGGGTCCTGTGAATCCACTGCCTGATCCAGAGAATCAGCCAGAGCCTTGTTCGACCTAAACGCAAACACACCACAATTTATAGAAACATTACTAACACATTAACTCCATCAATGCACATATGAGCTCTAATATTTAATATTGCAGCTCACCAGGACAGATTCTCTACCTTGTATCAATTGCAAAGCCACGACTCTTGGCACTGTCAATCAGCTGGTTGAAGAATTCCTGCCTGGGTGGTGGATGACGCCTCAGCAGCGCCTGGTGTGGGAAACATTCCTGGATCTTACGTGCCACCCAGTGATTGGCATAGATCATGCACTCTGCCACCGTCTCGTGCACCTCCAAAGGTTGCTTGGGCACCAGAGCAGCAATGTTCTTGTCCTCATCCAGCTGTGCCCTCACTTCAACACCTTCCAGCTCCAAAGCCCCGCCCTTATCTCTCTGTGACCGCAGGTGCCTGGCCACTCGGGTCAGCTGCTCCAGGGCCTGCAGGAGCTCAGCCAGTCTCTGGTCCCGCACAGAGCTCTCGAGCTGGGCCAGCTCCGGCACGGCAACATCTTCCCCGTTTAACAGGCTCTGGGCTAGCTCGTAGTGCAGCTGGTAAGAGGATCGGATGAGCGTGCGGCCGTACCACACGCTACACACTGCCAGAGACTCAGCGTCCAGCTCCCATATAACACTCATGGCATATCTGTAGGTTCACGAAAAAACTATGAAGATTAGTTTTACCTGTTGTAGTAATGTCTGTATATTTACTAAACATGCTTTTGTTCAGTATTGATTTTGCCAGGCTTGACGTTATAATAGTAATATAGAATAATTTTTATTATAAATAAAGTACTCCTCAGATCAAGGAACTTTGCTGCACAAAGTTCACAAAGTTGGGGTATGTCGAACCGAGGTTAAGGGGATGTTAGATGATTTCTTTAAAAATCATCCCAAAAAGCGTTTCTCACATTTATGTTTCCTCATCGGACCACAGAAATGTCTTACAGATGAAAGTGTAGCTTCTGTCTCACCTGTCCACTCCCCCAAGCAGCGAGCAGAGGTCGGCACTCAGCACCGCCGGCAGCATGTCATACCTTCTGTCAGCCAGGTAATATGTTGTGGCTCTGAATGGACAAATAACATGGAATTTAAAACCACCTAGCATGTAATTATTATAATTTTTTAAACTATAACCAATGCCATGAGAGATGGATGCTCTGTTTAGCTACAGTAACTGAGAAATAGGTACCAGACAACTATGTGATATTCGGCAGATATTCTTTATTTTTATTGTATCAGAAATAGAATTATATCGAAGAAGTCACAATCCTTTCACCTGGAACGAGCCTCCAGATCAGTGAGAGAGCCCTCTTTAACAAAGTGTGTGACATCTGCGATGTGGACGCCCAGTTCCAGACGCTTGCCCCCTGGCAGAATGCGGACGGACAAGGTGTCATCTACATCCTCGCAGCCCAGCGGGTCGATACTGAACACGAGGTGTGTGTCACGCAGATCCTTCCGAGAACTTATCTCAGCCTGGTCCATCTGCCACGGCTGCTCCTTAGAGTTCACAGGCATTTCTCGCAACTGGCAAAATACGAAATGTAAAATAAAGTTAAAA
Source organism: Clarias macrocephalus (assembly GCA_011419295.1). Taxonomy (NCBI): domain Eukaryota; kingdom Metazoa; phylum Chordata; class Actinopteri; order Siluriformes; family Clariidae; genus Clarias; species Clarias macrocephalus. The sequence goes on from JAAGKR010003104.1 coordinate 63,668, forward strand.
TGATACAATCTTCAATATTAACAACATTATGTCATTATAATCATTATTTGGTATCAGGTTATGAGCCAATTTAAAAACAAATCTAAATTCAAATCAAATCTAATCATTTTGCTCAGTCTTTTAATTATCCCTGTCCTACTTACCTGCGCTTCAGAAAACGGAGGCACATGAATGCAGTTCTCAACCAGTATGGTCTGAATTTCAGTCTCCACCTCACCGGCCTTGCCCAGGACTCTCACACTGTGACCATTGGGGTAGAGAGAAGTGCTCTCCCATGAGTCCACTCGCACGATCACCCTGTGGTCCTTCAGCAGAACATTTAAACACATCAGTACAACAATACTATATTGACAAGTCTCAAAATATTATGCAAAATAACAATGCCCTACATGGCAGACCTACCTTGAAAAAAATGAACAAACTAGAGGCCTAGAGGCTAGCTACACTGATTTGGGGTCTGTGTGCATTGCTGTACTGTATATTATGGTATAAAAGGAGCACAAATTGTCTTAAATTGGATTTAATAGTCCAAATCAGACAAATCAGACAAATTGGGGGCCGTGGTCCAGATCCTGACGGAGTGACAGTTCTACCCGGACTCTGATGCTTTTATGAAAAATGAGAATAATTAATAAACCAGTAATCTAGCACTTTTTATCTTGAGGTGGGTGTGGCTACACACGTCACTCAACAAAGCCAATCAATGTGAAAGTTTACTGTGTATACAAGAAGAAATAAATGAAAGAAAGCGAGACACAGAATCACGTCTTATTCCAAGGAAAAAGAAAAGTAGACTCTGAAAACTGAATTTATACAGTACAGGTCAATGTGTTTATTGTTTCTGTGGGAAGTTTAAATCCAGTTTGTCTCATATGTTCAGAAACCGCGGCGCTAATAAAAAAGCAGTAATGTGAAGCGCCACTATTAGACAAAACACGGGTCGTTACAGTTCGAGGCGAGGACGTGGAAAATACCCAGACTGAGAGCCCAGTATGACAAAGCAACCAGAGTTCTTTTACATTTATTTACGGCCCAGGAGCGTGCAAATGAAGACTCACTGTGATATAAAATACATGGAAATATACAAGGAGATCAAAGATCTGACTGTCCATATGTTTAACAGAGTTACTGATAACTGACAAGACACATTATTGAAATGCTATGGATATTTTTAATTCCTTTTTTTTTTTTTTTTTAACAGACCTCCTAACACAAACATGAAATTCAGAACCTCGGTTCGAAAGAAATTTTTAATTCAGTACCTCTGGTGTAAATCGTAGCATTTCGCTCTAACCTCTATTATAATAAACTTATTATCAATTGTGTCATATGGAGTCTACACAGAAACTGGACAGGTCCATATGTGACAAACTACAAGACTGTGTGTAATTATGCTTAAAATAAAGTTTGGGGATTTTTTATTTTAAATACATAAATGTATTTTCTAAATAAATATAATCCATTTGAGGTAAGTTCTTAATCAGGAGCGTTGTTAATCAGGACTCACCTTCAGTGCGTCAGCCTGCTGGGTGCTGATCCGGATCTTTGGGATGCGACAGTCCCAGGGAATAGCCAGAATCTTCTGAGAGTTCCGGGACGGAGTCTGCAGCTCTTCTCGAGGAGGAAACGTTACCACGTAGTCCCTCCAGTTTCTCTGTACGATTCCAACCACCCTGCCTAGAAAAAGAGAGAGAGTGTGAGAGTCGGGAAACACGCATCCTTTTCGGACGTGTCAACTAGTACTAGTAGTTCAGAATGTTTCTCATTTATTACGGCTTCACATCCTGCACTCATATTGATCATCAAAACAGTGTAACTCTACCATCTGGCAGTAGGTTAAGGTTCTTGAAGTCAAAATTCTGTTAATCTGTTTCTGAAACCACATATTACTGTTATCTAGCGAACGTCTAATGTCCCATAATGCACTGTGGTGGTTGTTGAATAAACAATCAACAATAGCAGGTGCAGAACACCTCTTTATATATTACTTTGGGGACAATGCATCTACAAGAACTACATCTGATAGTTTGTCATTTTCTTTCTAAACATCTTAGACAGCATACGGTATAGTGTGTGGTTTTGGACATTATTTCCAAGTGAGTTTTGAGTAACAGGAGACATGGTACCAGTATGTAGTCATATGTAAATTACCTGTCGGCATAGGCTGACTCTGTGTATCCTCTGCTTTCTCCTCTCCTTGTACCTCTGTCAAAGCCATGCTCCGTCCACTCCACTCACCACGTGGCAACAATTCTACAGCGACCACATCACCATGTATGGCCCGATTACGATGCTTCATTCCATTGATTAGAACATCACTGTTAAGCTCTGGGGACACGTGAAAAAAACATGAAATCAATCAGATTCCTAATTCAACCAAAAACAATAAATCAACTGGATCTAGATTTTATTTTTTATTTATTTATTATTTTTTTACCTACCTGTATTCTTGCTTGCAGAGCCTTCAAAACGTACAAAGGCCTCATGCTGTGCACGGTGCTTATTCACATTAAGTGTGCCCTTAAGACAGGAAAGAAAGAGATGCACCAGCGTCAGAGGTGACTTTAAACCTTTTCCTTCATCAACTTACTGTGCAAGTAGCGACGACTGGATCACAAGGTTCTCACCTGTATGTATCTGCCAGATTTGATCCCTGCCTCCAGAACCTCGGCAGGTAAATGCTCAGAGTATTCTTTCTCTGCTCCTTCACTCTCTCTCTCTTGTAAAGTCTGAGCAATGGACGCATACAGCTCTTGAGCTGCATGCAGGTCTGGCCAGAAACTCTCCAGGTATTCCTAAAAAAAAAGAATAATAATAATAAAAAAAATTTAAAAAATCAGCACATGTACATGACGAATATGGTGCATACGTCTGGAGTCCATGCATGACACTTCATCTAAAAATACTTGTCCAGGAAATTATTATAAAATCTTCCTCACTATATTGAAACTGCCTGGACAAAAGCAGATGCAAGAATAATTAATAAGCAACATGACCCATTAAAATACATAACAAAGCTCAGACATATTGGAAATCAAGAGACACACATCGTACCCGAGTTGAGATGACGTAAACGCCACTGTTCTGACTGCCATATGCTTTAATGGCCTCCTGGTCCTCTGTGATCATAACTACTGACATCAGACCGGCCAAATGGTTATAATACCACACGGCTGCATGGTAGACACACCTGTGACAAGCGTAAATGCACGAGATCACTTACAGTAAATACTCAGCAGACAGACTTTCAACATACCACATGTCTTACCTCGTTTGCCATTTCTCTTGTGTTTCTCCTTTCTCTCTGGAGCAGTAGGAAAACTGCTGGAACTCATTGGCAAACAGGACGCAGTCATAGCGAGGGTCCTTCAACAGACCCCGCAGCCTGTTATAGTGCCTGCGTGGCAAAACATCCACACAAAACATTATTTTGTATACACTCGAAACATCCCATGCACTTGACTGGTTTACTTATGAGTGACAATATTATTTATGTAATGCTCTTGAAGAATGCATACAGTGTTTATACCTGCGCCCACGTGTGTTTTGTAAAGCCTGGCATGCTGTCTGCGTAAACACAACTCCGCGAAACTCCCTGAACTCCAGAACCTCCAGGAAGTCTCTCACCACTCCGGCATCTGGCACCACATAATGAGTCACGTCTCCAGAGAGCAGCTTGCCATCTGCATCGGCATAAAGAAGCAATTAGTATTAGCTCAAGCAATACATAAATATCAATAGTGCATGCCGTAGTGGTATGAGGGGTGTTATTTTTAGCATTGGTGACCCACAGCTCACCCTGATGCCCCAGTGGTGTCTCCAGTTGCATCCTTAACTCATGTTACAGTTTTTGTGAAGCATGCATGTTCTCCCCTGGTACACTGGGTTCCCTCAAACATCCCAATAACATGCTAAATGGACAATGCTAAATTGACCCCAGGGTTGAATGTGTGTACATGGTGCCCTGGGAAAAAACTGGAGACCCAGGCAAGGTTTATTATGGCTTTGGCTCCTGATTCATATAATGAGCTTATTCTTTATCAGAAAGAAAGTTTTTGTATTTTGTATAAACACCGTCATCCATCTAGGAACCTCTGTAGTCCAACTAAGGTCCGTGAAGGCCAATGATGACCATTGTCTAATCACTTAGCCACCGTGCTTCCACACTCAAAAAGAAAATTAAGCAGGCGCATAGAACTGAACAATACAGCTTCATAAGAAACATACTGAATACATAAAGTATAATTAATAATTAAATTAAATATATAATATCATAATGTATCATTTATACATTTGTGTATATAAAAAAAAGAGAGACCACTGCAATATAATAATTTTCTTATGTTTCTTTTTCCTTATAGGTGAATGTATTATTGCATGTTATTTAGAATGTATATTTAAAGGAAATTACAACATCACAACACATCAAAATAACCCAAGATCATGCAGGTTTTGCAGAGCATTAATAACTCAAATAAAACAAAATGAAAATAATTTGTAAACAAATTGCATTAATACTTTGGCTAAATAAAAGTCTTTGGTGAAATAACAAAAATGAGATTGTTAGCTTTCATGCATTTTGTAATGCTCTCCATCAGTTTTTCCACATTGCTGTTGGGTAACTTTATACCACTATTTTTGCAAGAGTGACCAATCCATCTTCCTCTTGATGACATTCCCTGTTCTTAAAGTTTTCTGAAGTAAATCTTTAAAAAAAAAATTCCAGGACTGTGTGTATATACATATATAGGTATATATGCAAAAAAAAAATTATAGGTAAAACTTAATTATACTGAATACCAGTTTTTGGATAAATAAACAAGGCAAGAAAACACTGCAGGTGCAATACCAAGAATCTGATCCAGTGTATACTGCTGCTGGAAGCTGATGTTCTTATTAAATTATTATTTATGAGCTAATACTTTTCACATTCAAGGTGACCTAAATCTTTAATAACCCATTCATTCACTCATTGATTATAGCACTTTATCCTGTATACTGTACAGCGTTGTGGGGGGCTTGGGACCTATCCCATGAGACTTAGGGCATGAGGCGGCGTACACCCTGGACGGGCTGCCAATCCATTGCAAGGCAAACACACAAACTCATTCACACACTAGAACACCAATTTAGCCTAATATGCATGTTTTGGATTGTGGGAGGAAACCCACCAAGCACAGGGAGAACATGCAAACTCCACACACAGACCCGAGGCGGGAATCGAACCCGGACCCTGGAGGCACAAGGGGACAGAGCTAACACTACGCCACCATGCTGCCAACCATAGTGTTGGAGGATTCATGGCTAAATTTGACCAGCTGGTGGCCAATCTTCATTGATTGCACATTCCACCAGTAAGATTTTTGCTTTAAATATTGCAATGCACACAATATTATGGATGACACAGCAGAGTGTCAAACAACACATCTCCTACACCATACTAATGAATTACTGTGGTCTAAAACCAGGCATTTCAGTTTCATGATCCAACCCCTGTATATCCATCCATCCATCCATCTATATATATACAGGATAGAGAGTTATGTGCAATTAACACTTGACATTTTTGAATCCTGCTTAGTTACTGAATTCATTATAGTATAGATATTATATATGAATTATATAAGAGCGAACTTTTCCAGGGTGAGAGTTTGCAAACTCCCACCCTGTAAAAGCCCGCTCTTATACAGCGCATTAGCCTTTATGGGCGGATTTGACTGGAGACATTCTGCAACTAGAATTCTTTAAGGCGTAAACACAAACAGTCCTGAGAACAGTTCAAGAATCACAGAACTGGTTTGATAGAATACGCCTTGATTCTACAACTGATCTCAGACCTGTTTCTATTTACGCGACTAAGAATGCAGTTCTCGAACGCATCCCGTGCGCCTCACCGTGCTGACATTCCGCCTGACACAGAGCGCTGCCGCACGGCACCTGCTCCCGCAGGTAGTGCTCTCGGACCACACGGACCTTTCCTCCCCGGGAACTCTTTAAATGCAGGATTTTTTCTGTTTTAATCATTTCCGAAGTTCAATGCATTCGCGCGACCTGACTAATCAACAATAACAAATAACACCACACACTTCCGCCTTTCTTCTTCTTCAGTACGAAGCAGACCGCAAAGTATTGAAATCCCTCTATTGCCTCATACAGGCCCGGAGTATGAATTGCCTATCATGATGATGAAACAAGAAGAAGAACTACAACAACATCAATAATAATAATAATAATAATAATAATAATAATAATAATAATAATAATAATAATAATAATAAATCTCTCTATATGTAAAAAAAAAAATATATATATATATATATATATATATATGGGCTTAGTGGTGTACCTCCAGGCTCGAGGGTTTGATTCCTGCCTTGGAATCTGTGTGCATGGTGTTTGCATGTTCTCCCTGTGCTTGGTGGGTTTCCTCCGTGTACTCTGGTTTCCTCCCACAGTCCCAAATTGGCCGTAGTGTGTGAATGACCGTGTGAGTGTGAGTTTGTGTGTCCTGAGGTAACGTGGCACCTCGTGCCCTAAGTCTCCTGGGATAGGCTCCAGACCCCCCGTTACACAGCAGAGTCTACAGCGACGGCGCAGCATGAGGAGCGGCAATGAACTGAACACACACTCATAGATATTTCAACAGGGAAAACCTCTAATTACCTACCACATTAAAATGTTGCCCTAGTAGCCACAAAGATCATTTGAAGATGTGAAAGTTAATCTAGATATTTATGAATAAGCTGCAAATTCTGCAACTACAAGAACAGTAAGGAGAGCGACAAATGGGTTGTTGTTTTTTTTATTTTTATTATAGAAATCTGTTAGTCTGTTGGAGTGATTTTTTACAAATGTATATTAACCTATTCAATCTTTTACTCTAAAAATTATAAATATCAATTTATTGATTATTATTAATAATCAAAATAGCATATAATACAACCTGTAGTTGTGTAAGCAAGAACAGGTAATAATTTTCATTATTTTGATAATTATTACTTAAATTATTTCATACAGTAGGCAGATACAAGGTTAAGCATCATCCCTATGTAGAAAGCAAAACATGTGAAGTATAAAAACAACATTTGAAAATTTGTTCTTTACAGTGCTCTACCTGACTTCTGTCTAAAAGAAAAGAAAAAGAAAACACCTTATATGCTTTGGCTCATAACTTATCCGTAGAGTTCTTTTGGCAATTTGCTTCTCTTTTCTTGACCAGCGTCCTTTACATACATCAGCAAAATACACTGAAAAATATGTTTGAGTTTATGATATCAGTCTGTTTGGCATGGAAGATATTTTAGTGAGGTTGTCCTTGTGGAAAGTTAGTCATTTGGATGTTGTCTCCTTGTAGTCCAGGATTGTAATATCCACCATATTTCAAATCCAGAGGCTCACTGTTGTCCAATCTGAGAACTGTAAAAAAAAAATAAATAAATATAAATAAATAAATACTGATAGATCCATCCATACATTGTCTATATCTCTAATCATATGAGTAACATTGAAGCATGAATATGGCTTATTCCAGGGAACCCAGAGCAAAAGGCAGGATATACCCTGGATTGGGTGCCAACCCATAACCATATTTTTGGATTGTGGTGTTGTTGCATTCCCCCTTTTTTTTTTTCATTCACATAGCATGATGGGATGCAAAGCCTTTGCACTAGACTTTAAAACATGAACTATGATGGTTACCCTGTAAATTGTTAATGCTATTTAATTAAAGCTTCTACCTTTCTGCACTTTAATAGCTAGATTAAAGTTAATCTGTTTTAAGATCATTACGGGTAAAGTTGATGTATAATTGGTTTTTACCTGGTTCAGGTGGTGCGTCCTCAACCAGTTTTCTGTGTGAGAAATCTCTGTAGTTCCTTCGTTTTACAATGATATAGACCACCAGGCCCACAATTGCCACTCCAACGCCGATACCCAGAACGGCTCCCCATGCCTGGCTTTTGGTTTGCTGTGCAACATTCGATGACGGACCCGAAGCCAGTTCTGAAGGAAAATAATTATACACGATTAGATTATGTCAAAACTCATTGCTGATCTTAAGAACAAATGTTGATCTTGTGTTTCTCTAAAAATACAAATGAAGGTTTATTGCACTGATGGGTTTTGGAAAACACCTTGCCGCTTTCTTTGAGTGGGTATAATGAAGTTAGTTTAGTGGTTAGATGTATTCATAGACTAGTGTGCTCTTGATCTATGGGCACAACCCCTCCCAGGACTTGATGAGGGAACACAGCACTCTTTGTGCTTTAAGGTTAGGTGTCAGTAACCAGAGAGCTCGGTCCAGCACAAGAGACAAACCAGCCCTGAAACCGAAGCCTAAGCATTGAGCCGGTGGGAGTTGGATAACTGAAACGAGACACTGAGAATGTGGGACAGCTTGAGAGTGAAAATGAGGAGATGTGTTGTTTGACTATGGATGCACTTTTCTTTTCTTAAGTAAACAATATGTGTGTTTCATAAAGAATAGAGCGTCCTATTTCCAAGTTGCTACTGAAGCTTGCTTTATTTGTTTCTTTGTCATATCTTTTTGAATTAAGGTGGAACCAAAACTAACTAAAAACTAAAGAAAAAATGAGTTAATTACATTGCATGTGTATAGGATGTCCAATGAGGGGAAAAACAAAACCTTTTTTTTTTTTCATTCATTGGCTTTAAAAAGGGCAAAATTCCAAAGCCCTTACTGGAGCATGACATTAGGGATTTTACACACACACACACACACTCTCTCTCTCTCTCAAGACAATGTCAGAAATGTATAAGAACAAGTACCAATAATACATTTGACAACTGAGTTAATTATATGTGTGTCTTGTTCCTACCTCTATCCACGTTTTCTCTGAAGGGATCCCCAGTTGCATTCACTTTAGTGGTAGACACAGTGCTAGATTCATTAAACACATCGACACTGGTGTAATTCTGCATGGATATCGTTGTAGAGTCGGCTGTGTTTGTTGAATTATTACTAGGAGGTTCTGTGATGTTTGCAAATTGTTTCAGCGTTGTAGTTTTAAAGGTCATGCTGACTGTTGTCGTTGAGTTCCGAGTGATGTTAACAGCAGGAGTAGAAGCGGTAGTAGTAGAAGTTGTATTAGAAGTAGTTATAGTAGTAGTGGTGGAATTCCCAGGACTCCGGGTTGTGGTGTTGGTCACTGTAAGGTTTCCATCGCTACCCCTGGTGGTTGAAGGTCGGAGGGAAGCGTCCGGTGTGACCAGAACGCTCATGTTATTTTGCTGAGTTTGATTGTTTTCTACTGTATTAATGCTGATGCTGATGACCGTAGTCTGAGCTGACGAGTTTGTAGTCACATTCCTATCATACTGTCCTGGTTCTGCTGTTACAAACTGGTTGACAGATTGAATTTCACCATCTCCACTAAATGTCGTAGCAGTTGCGACATCATTTTTAGGTAAGATTAAACTGTCTGCTCTTTTCCATTCATTAGGAATCCCTTCCGATGGTGAAGGAGTTACTTCTTCATCCCATAGCTTAATCGTCTGAGCTGACCCCAGCTGGAGGCTCTGGAGCGTCAGTAGTAAAGTGAAGGCAATGCGTAAAGACATCTTACTTGTGTGCTTTCCCTGATTAAAAAAAAAAAAAAAAAAAAAAAAGGAAAGCCTTATGGGTTTGTTTTCTGCAAAGATTATAAGATCACAAAAAGTCTTAATCAACATCTAAATGCTAGAGAAGTTATTCAATTATACAGCCAGCTACCTGTCCTGAGGCATCTCAGGAGGGCTGTGTTTCAAAATTAAAATTACACACATTGGATTACTTTATTACCACACCCAAGATTAGCTTTATTTGGTAATCTCTTGAGGTCTCTTAAAGGAATCTAGAAATGTATCTACAGTATGCACCTTTTCCCATCACCTGATTACTGCACTACACATACTGTATAGTACATACTGTACAGAGATACACAGGCGGCTACAGATTTGGAGAATGAAACTAAATGAAAATAAGAGATGATATCGTAGGTCACCAAACTGGTTATTGGCTTTCTTCGGTTCGGTTTCTTAAAGTAGTATAACCTATAAAACCAGCAGAGTTACATATACAGAAATATATGACTTATTATATATCACATTCAAAATACATTTATTATTTAGGTTTTGGATTTAAAATATGTTTCATAGTTAATAAGTCTAAATGAAGTACTAAGTATTTCCCCTGTAAATACAAAGGAAAGTATTCTGTGATTGCTATGGAAACGTAAAATTGTACTTATTTGAATTTATGGAAATCAGCGTGATGTGATGTCACTGGTGAACCATTGCTATTTGAGGTATTGTACATGTACAACGTGGAAAGCTACACTCCAGCTTTTTCAACCCTTTTCACACAAGTCAACACATTTATTTAACATTCAGGCTTTTACCTGTACCATTTACCCTATCAAATAAATCCACACTGGGATAGTTGCGTGAACAGAAGATAACTTAGCATGTTAATACTTATAGACGGATTTCTTTACGTATTCTCTTTTAATGTCATAATCTTAGTGTCAAAAAGAAATGTTGTCTTACCTGCATTTGCTGGGTAGTAAAGGTGAAGCGACTGAATGAATGGATTTGAATTGAAGGTGAATTGAAACAGACAGTCTGCCTTGTCTTCCTCACCTAACTGAAGTTATCCAGGTACTGACTTTACCTGAACTAGCACCTGTTAGCCACACCTCTGTATCCACCCTACCTCCCGAAAAACGTCAATGCTAATGCACAGAAAAACATGTGAGCAATCCAAAGCTTCATTTTTTTTTTTTTTTTTTTTTTACACCATCACTCTTTACGTCTTTGCTCAATTTACAGGCATGTTCTACTGGAAGAACGTGTTTTCGAGATTTTTTGACACAACCTCCAACACATAATTCCTTGTGGTAGGACACACCCGCCGAACAGGTCTCAAAAGCCTTGCAGCCGTGCCCTTGTTTCCATGGCAGCACCTGAACCAGGAGGATCCTTTTTCTTCCTACCTGTATCTATTGAGTACATCTCACAACAACACTCAGAAGGTTATTTTTACATAGTTCATGCTGGCATGCGTCATGAGATTATTGTTACTATTGCAGTTGAGGGTAGGGCAGTGAGGAACCAAACCCAGACACACTAACCACTCTGAGCACACAGTAAACAGAAACAATGACAAGAGCGTGAGAGATTTGTCTAGAATATGAGCCTGCGTGTGCATCGGTGTTTGTGTGTGTACTGGAGTAAATGTCGTGCCTCTGCACATACATAATCAAGTCAGTAAAATTGTCTCCGTATTGTCTATACAGTAGGATCAAGTACAGAAAAGTTTATACTCTTAAAAGAGAACCCTTAAAGAATCTAAGGATCTTTTTAATGTCTTAAAAGCAGGAAAAATGAGGTGAGGATCTGAGTGACTTTGACATGGGGTTGACAGCTGGGTTGTCAAGTCAAGTCAAGTCAAGTCAAGTCAAGTAATCTTTTATTGTCATTTCAACCATAAACAGTTCAGGACACATTAGAAAGCGAAACAACACTCCTCCAGAACCAAGGTGCTGCATACAGCATTATTCATAATTTTTTTGACAATAATTTTCATAATTTATTATATATATTTTACATTGTTATAACATATTTGTCACATGTACCTTACAGCTCAGTGAAATTTTTTTTTTGCATATATCAGTTAGGAAGCTGGAGTCAGAGCGCATTGTCAGCCAGGTACACATGGCACGAGTCACACGAGATCACACCTGATCCCGTTTACCATCAAAAGTGGCTACAATACACACCTGACCATCAGAAGAGCAGTGGATAAAAGGTGGCCTGGTGTTATGAATCATGCTTTCTTTTACATCGAATCTGGATGTCTGGGTGCGTATGGATTGCTTGCGATAGGAAGAGATTGCATCAGGATGCACTATGAGAAATGACAAACCGGCAGACGCATTTGATGCTCTGTGGAATGTTCTGCTAGGTAAATTTGGGTCCTGGCCCAGACATTTGTGAGGCCAATGTCTTGATGTCTTATACCACTGAACACCTTCGGATTCCATCCGAATTCAGATTCCACAACAGGTCAGAACTGTTTTTGCAGCACAAGTGGAATGAACATAGCATTAGGCAGGTGGTTTTAATGATATAGTCGATTAGTGTGCATTACTATACACATATTTTCTGTAATGTTATGGTAATACAACCATTATGTGAATAGATATTTAACAAAGGTTAAGACAATTTGTATTTTTGGATAAAATTCTTGTCTCAGACTGAATGTGATATCTGGTTAATAATGAATGGAGTACAGTATTAAATTATGAATTAAACAATCACTATTTGTTTTCTCTCAGTTCAAACAGCAGAGGGCAGAATTTACTAATCAGTATGGTAAGAGTCGAATAAGAGGTAAGACTTGACAACAAATCATTAATAAATTAACATTACTGTGTATGTGCTGCATACAGTATCATCCTTTAGAGAAGTAATAATAGAGTTGTGTCTTACTTTTATTTACAATATAAAGTTAATGTTTATTTGATGCATTTATCCAGACAGGAGGAGGAGTTAGAAGGATGGCTGGATACTATTTGAAAATAATCATGGAAAAGATTTCTTGATTGTCATCAGTTTATTAAATGCAATTGCTAAAAGAGTAACTGCTAAATCCTCAAATGCTCAAATAAAATGTGAATATACAATTATTCTCAATAAAGCATGAAAATAAAAAGACATTTAAAAGTATATATTAAAATAATTTTCCTTCTGTCCCACTGTTATAAGAAAGATGTGTAATTCATCCAGTTAAATGCCCCTTTGAACATAACTATGGCTACTATCCCAAAACCTTTTTTTTTTTTTTTTTTTAACCAACACCTTATATAAGCATTATGAGACCTTTTTTTGTTCACATGTAAATCAAATTATAATGATGTTCAAACTACTTATTGAAAATATGTATCTGAAACCATACACAACATGATTAAACTACATGGGAAATAGTGTTGATTGGTGCTGAATGAATTATCAATTTCCAGTAGATGTGCTGACAGCATTTCTTTGTTTTTAGACAATTTTTAGATAGACAATTAGATTTCCTGTCCAGGTGAAAGAGATGTTTTTCAGGAACTTATTGACTTGCCAGACGTAATACAAATGCACAGGGGATCTGAGAGCTACACTTGATCAAAGAGCTGTTATAGTAAACGGAAGCAATGCAAACAATAAAATCAAACAATTCAATACAGCTACTGTATGTACCATAGTTACGGGTTGCTTTACAATGTGTTGATGTTGAGTTCCAAGTTGTACTAGCAGGTATATTTGTAGTAGTTTTAGTAGTAGGGTGGAATTTCCAAGGCTTGGAGTTGTGGTTTTGGTCCCTGTGTGTGTTACGTGGCTGTTTTTGGTGGTTGAAGTTCCAAGTTGGTTGTGATCAGATTGCTCAGATTATATTGCTGAGTTGTGTTGATTTTTTTTTTTTTGCTGGTGCGTTGATGATGCTGAGTAGCTTGAGGGGTTGGTTTCACATTCTCACCATAATCCCCTTCTGCCATTGCAACAATTGGGATGTCAACCTGACCTTCATCATAATCCCCACTGAATATTCCAGAAGCCTCTACAGGTAAGATTATATCATTTTCACCATTAAATACTTCATATAACTCTTTGAGTAATACTGGAACGAATTTATTATTCAAACGTTTTACGGGTTGAGTGGACACCAGGCTGAGAATCGGGAGTATCAGCAGTAAAGCAAATGCAAAAGCCAAAGGCATCTTGCTTCTGTTTGTTACCTGATAAAAATTAATAAATAAATTGCATAAGAAAGACGCCATTTATTTTATTTATTTTTTTTGCCAAAATGTAACATTTTAATCAACATCTATCAACATTTTCCTTTTTTTTTTTTTTTTGGACATTTAACACTATTGTTGAATATTTGAAACATTAAAAACATTGAATTATTTTTTTGAATGCAGGTTTATTTATAACAATACTGTGATGCAAGAGAAGTTATTTGACTTTTAAGACGTGTATGTCTCAAGGCACCTCAGGAGGAAATGAAAACACCAAAAAATACATTACAGTATAGTAAAAGGGTAAAGTCAAAATAATGCACATTAGATTGCCTCAAAATGGCTGTGGAAGGGTTTTTTGATTACATACTGTACAAATCTACATAATACGCCTTTGGGTAAATAATTCAAGCAACAAAACAACACAGATGATCTTTGAAACCGTTCTACAAATGCATATCAAATAAATCAACACTGGTATAATTGCTGAGAGATTCTTTGATGATTTTTAATTTTGTTCATATCTGTTGCCTACCTAGCATTTTATTAGTTTCTTTTATATCTATTAAAGTCAGATTCATAGTAACAAATCTTTTAACAATCTTCTATCTCACCTGCATTTCTCAAAGGTGAGGTGACCGAAGGAAACAGTTTGTAAAGGATCTGAAGGAGAACTGAAATGGACAGTTGGTTTACTTGTACTTACCTGTTGACCACAACTCTGTATCCACTCTGCCTCATGGAACACATCAATCCTGACGCACAGAGATTGTAGTGAGCAGCCCAAAGCTTTCGATTTTTACAGGTCACTCATTTGTACATTTAGAGACCTGCTCTACTGGAAAAGCATGTTTCAGACTTTTGATCCTGAAACCTCTAACACACAATTACCTTGTGGGAGGACATACCTACTTACCAAGCATTGCTCAGTTAGGATAAAAGAGGATCCTTCTGGTCCAGGTGACAGTGCACCACAATGAAATTGAATGAATGCCCCACCATACCATTTACAAGAGGAATTAAAGGATCTGTCTTGATGCCAGATTTAACAGAGTACCTTTGGATGTCTTGTGGCGTCCATGCCACAACAGGCCAGAACTGTTTTTTACAACACAAGTGGGATGGACACAACATTACGCATGTGGTTGGCTGATTAGTGTATGTCATTATGCATACATTTTATGTAATGCTACACCATTATCATTTCCGTTGTGTATAACATTAAAGGCTAACTAAAATATATAACTAATTGCAAGCAAATAAAACCATTATATAAATAAATATTTGTCACTGATTAACAATCTGCAGTTTTGGGATAAAATTCATGTCCCATATGTAATGTGATTACTGGTTAATAATTAACAGAGTACTGTATTAAAACTTGAATTAAACAATCACTTTTTATTTAAACAGCAGAGGGCAGAGTTTACTGATCAGTATGTTATAGAAGATAAGCAGAGCTTCATGAGCTAATCTTATGGTTAGAGCCAATTGAAAGGGCTGGAGCAAGACTTGCAAACTAATAAGAGTTAGTTGATATTACTACGTATAAAGTGTACATGCTGCATATCATCCATTTGATGCAATAATAATCGGCTTGTATAATATTTTAAGTTAATGTATTTATCCAGAGAGGAGAAGGGTTTAGAAGGACGGTGCAATAGTATTTGAAAAAAAAAATACTAATTGTCATCCAGATTAAATGCAATAGCTGAAACAATGTTGTTTATTTGTTAAACCCTGTCTAAATATAGATGTAAGCTACAGTACCACAGTAAAAAACCGAAGGGTTCTATCGCGTAAATGATGTGCTTATTGAAAATATCTATCTGTAAACATACAGGGATCTGGTGAATAAAGTACATGGCAATTTTCTCAAACCAAAAAAAAATAATAATAATGATAATAAAAATCTATTTTATAGAGTTTATTGAGGCTGAATGAACAGTGAATGAGTGCATGACAGCATCTTTCAGAAAACAAATTATACAATTAGTGAAGGCAAGATTTTGTGTTTCAGGTGTTTTTAAGGAGCTCACTCAGATGTAAAACAAATGCACAGATGCAAATCTACAGAATAGAATAATTCATTACTTTACATGATATTGAGTCCTGAGTGAAGGTAAAAGCAGGACTAGAAGTAGAAGTACAGTAGCAGGTATATTTGTAGTAGTTTGGTGAAATTCCTAAGACTTCCCAAGAGTTGCGGTGTTCGTCCCAGTGTTGAAGGTCCCAGTTATAGGTTTGATGTGATGGGCTCAGGTTATTTTGCCTTTGGGAATGGAGCTGTATGCACATTCCCAACATACTGCCCTGGTGCTGGTGTGACAGTTTGGATGTTAGCTTAACCTTCAGCTTCCCCACTAAATGATGTGAAGCCAGAAGCCTCTTCAGATGAGATCACACCATTTCCACTATTAGGTTCTTCAAACGCCCCATCGGTTAATTCAGGAACTAATTCATTATTCAATTCATATACGGGTTGAGTGGACACCAGCCAGAGATTCTGGAGTGTCAGCAGGAAAGTGAAGGCAAGGGCCAAAGTCATC
>JAAGKR010003105.1:0-19231 GCA_011419295.1 Clarias macrocephalus
ATGCCCCGTGTGGTCTGCCTGGATTTGTATGGTGGCTGGGGATGGTTTCCATTAAGACTGTCCTATCATCGATTGATGCTCTGGGGACCTGTGACTTCAGTTGTTCGATAGCTCAGGACTGGAATCTCCTACAGTCTACCTGAGCCTCCAGGAACAAACTGGACTCCTTTTAATTTTAACACATCTCCTGTTACACTGAACTTCCAGTACACATTATTAAGTTGATCAATCCCTGCTATCCGTTATCACCCAGATGAGGATGGGTTCCCTGTTGAGTCTGGTTCCTCTCAAGGTTTCTTCCTATTACCATCCCAGGGAGTTTTTCCTTGCCACCGTCGCCCTCGGCTTGCTCATCAGGGACAATCTTATCATTTTGATTCATACACATTGCATACAGACTTACTTCTTTTTATTGTGTAAAGCTGCTTTGCGACAATGTCAATTGTTAAAAGCGCTATATAAATAAAATTGACTTGACTTGACTTGAGAAGGGCATCTGGTGTAAGTACTTACAGTATGAGTTAGGCTACTCAGTAATGCAAGCAAAAACGCAAAACAGCAGAACTCTCTAACTTATTAATATAAAAAATAAATTATATAAATAAAATAAATTGAAAAAATTGTAAGGTTGAGGATCTTGCGCCTTTTGCTAAATTGTACTTCTTTTGTCGTGAGCCAAATACACTCCCTGTTCAGTGCTCGGAGAGTGAATCATAGATCAGAAAATGGCAAAATAAATAAAATGTATGTTTTGTGTTAAAAACGACTCCTGTACGTTAAAATTCACTTATACGACTTCAATACTGTTATTTAACTTCAGCACAGTAAAAACAAGAAGAGGAAACACATCAGCCTCATGTATATAATGCTAACTGTCTAAATACCTGTAAATATTTTGACATTGACTGTAAAATGTAATGTTAACTTCAGACAATGTTTTCTTGCTGCTATAACAGAGACAAAGCCTGGGTCAAATGTCATCCAAACACCACTGTATTCAAGGATGCCATAATTTTGCCATATTTGTTTGAACAAAAAGTTATATGTTAGTTATACCATAAAACATATGTATTTGGTTGTACATATTTACTAACATTAATGTTAAAAGCTACATTTGTCCGCAGACACCACTGCATCCTCGAAAGGTAATGTTAACTTTAAGCTAGATAGATCTTGTTAAGGAGCTTTTAGCTAGCTAATGTCATAATTTGTATTCTGTCAATCTAATTTTAGCTGGTATTTTTAGTAAAATATCTATCTATCTATCTATCTATCTATCTATCTATCTATCTATCTATCTATCTATCTATCTATTGTAGTAAGATAGTTATCATTAAGTCTCATTCTTAGAAGTTGACATCTAATACAGAAAAAATGGCAGTTTAGTCCTGTGGTGCGAGAATATGAACTAAACACTCTCACCGGAAGCGGATGCGCAGTAATATTTTTGTCATACACTGATTTACATTGATGCAGATGACATTGGTTGGTCAACAGTGTGTCACCACACTTTAAACCATAATTCAATGTCAAATAAATGCCGGGAGGTTTTCTATTACTGATTTAAATAAAAGTTGATGTAAAGAATATTCAAATTTGTAAACAGAATTTGCACCTTCTATCAAAAAAAAAAATGTTTTATCAAATTTCTCTTGTTTGACACATGTAGCTTATGACCATACAGCTGACCAGATGTCAAGGAATCCTGTTTTAAAATACTACGCTGTTACATTTGGAAAAACAGTAGGATGTGATCCAGACATAGAGAAGAAACTTCATGAATTAATAACAGGTCTGAAAAATGTGCTGAATTCAGAGGAATGTGATTTCATTCTGGTTTTTCACCACTTTGATTCACAAGCTGGAACTGATATCAAAGAAGCAGTGAAGATACTTAATACCATATCAGGTAAAATACTTTTGATTTTACTTATATATACTTTTGATACTTAAAGTCCTTTTGATTCAAATAATCAGTGTGGGATACAGAAAATATCGTTTTATGGAACAGCAAAGGTGCACATCAGCTCTTAAGTTTATTTATTTTGTTTTATTTTATTTTATTTTATTTTATTTATTGTGAATTATATTATTTAAATTATTGATTCCTGTAAGTTTCTAATCAACCAGTCTCTCTTCAGTGTACTTTGCTATTTGCAGCCTTTAATTTAACATTCAATCATTTTCTATTCACATAAAATCCAATATTAGATTATGTAAATTAGTGAAAATATACACATTAAATATTTTCATTAATCGTGATGAATCATTTACTTAAATGCTTATTAAGCATATTAAGGCAGGGAATTGTAAAAAGAAAAGGTGTGCAAACTGCTAGAATTTAGAATACATCAATTAGAAGTAAGAATAAAAAAGAGAATAATTTATATTTGTTTAATTTCAGAAAAAAAGTTTGTTTTCATTTTAAATTTATTTACTTTTTCTATTTGTCCAGTACAATTTGTGGATCATGTTTTAGTTTTTGTGGAATTGCTTTTAAATCTCAAGTTAGTTTAATGAGTTTAAATCTTGTCTAATTGAAGTCACAAGTTGTGAGTTCTAACTAAAAACGTGATACATACAAAAGGGATTAGGACCTTGTACCTTTCCAATTTTTAAAAAAATTATTATTATTTTCTTCATATAAGACACGGTTTCTGCTTCTGCTGTGCTGCATGTGATGTAAACCATATACTTTAAACGGGTTAAAGGGTTCATTAAAACAAGTTAAACTCACACTCATAAATCGTTGGTATAACTCAATATAATTAATATAGTTGCAAGCAAAAACCTGTGTTATTTGAGTGTGTTAAGACCTCGAAAAAGCCATCGGTATGATGTGTGAGTGTGTTTGTGTGCATGCAGGGCTAATGTGTGTGTGTGTGTGTGTGTGTGTGTGTGTGTGTGTGTGTGTGTGTGTGTGTGTGTGTGTGTGTTAACATTTGTGATATGTATGTGTGTACAATAGGCCGCAGATGCTGGAAGAAAAGCCTCACACTGTGATGTTTCTGAATGTGATGTCACTGAATATAATGTCACTCAATATAATGCCAAACAGAAAGTCCTACCCCGGGTGCACCGCACACCCTGTGTCATTCGAGTGTGTTAAGACCTCGAAAAAGCCATCGCCGCTCGGTTGCACCTCACAACCTGCAAACCTCACACACTATACAGGGCTAATGTCAGTTTGCCCTGGGTCCTAAATATTTGTTGAGTGCATTAGTGTGTGTGTGTGTGTGCGTCGTGAGAGAGGGGTGTGTGTATGCGTGTGTATGTTTGTGTGTGGTGTGTGTGTGCGTCGTGAGAGGTGTGTGTGTGTGCGTGAGTGTAAACATTTGTAATATGGGTGTATGTATGTGTGCATGTGTGTGATGTATGAGTGTGTGCATGTGTGTGCATGCAGCATGCATGTGTGTGTGTGTGTGTGTGTGTGTGTGTGTGTGCGCGCATTAGTGTGTGAGGCTTAGTGTGTGTGAGAGTGAGGGAGAGAGGTGTGTGATGAGTAAATGTGCTTGTGTTTGTGCTTGTTTGTGTGTATGGTGTGTGAGTTTGTGTGGACTAACATTAGTGATGTGTGTGTGTGTGTGTGTGTGTGTGTGTGTGTGTGTGTGTGTGTGTGTGTGTGTGAGTGTTCCTCAATGTGATGTCACTGAACATGATGTCACTAAAGGTGTCACTGAATATAATGTCACTCAATATAAGGCCACACAGAAAGTTATAAATTATTTTTTGGTGTACGTTTAAGACATTAGCACGGCTGACCCGTTTGAGATATCAAAAATCCCTTCGCAATTTTGCATCCTCAATGTCTTTTGAACTCTTTGGCCCAGTTTGGTAGCGATTGTATAATTTCCCTAGGAGGAGTATATAAAAATCCATCGAGTGCGTTTTCGCGAACGACCCAAAATAACCGGCCTCATGTTGAGTTTAGCCCAGGACATGCAGCTCGAATGTTGTTCGGCTTGGTACACATTTAAAGCTCATCGAGCCAAACAACATTCGAGCTGCATGTCCTGGGCTAAACACAACAGGAGCTCAAATGTTGTTCGGCTCGGTACACATTTAGAGCTCATCGAGCCGAACAACAATCAAGCTCCTGTTGAGTTTAGCCCAGGACATGCAGCTTGAATGTTGTTCGGCTTGATGAGCTCTAAATGTGTACCAAGTTTTGTGTGCCTACGTGAAAGTGTGTATGAGCTAGGCAGCAAAATCTCATGTGGGGGCCCCTGGGGGCCCTGGGCCACGAGACTCTCAGGCATACTGATTCCAACCTGTCTGCCAAGTTTCATGAGTTTTTAAGCATGTTAAGACCCCCGAAAAGTCCAAAAGGGTGGAAAAAAAATATATAGTTGCAAGCAATGATGACGGGCCCAAGCACCCTGTGCCATTCCCACCCCGGGTGCACCGCACAACATGTGTTATTTGAGTGTGTTAAGACCTCGAAAAAGCCATCGCCACTCGGTTGCATCTCACAACCTGCACACATCACACACTATACAGGGCTAATGTCAGTTTGATCCCTAAATACTTGTTGAGTGCATTAGTGTGTGTGTGTGTGTGTGTGTGCGCGTCGTGAGAGAAGGGTATGGGTATGTGTGTGTATGTGTGTGGTGTGTGTGTGTGTGCATCGTGAGAGGTGTGTGTGTGTGCGTGAGTGTAAACATTTGTAATATGTGTGTATGTATGTGTGCATGTGTATGATGTATGAGTGTGTTTGTGTGTGTGCATGCAGCATGCATGTGTGTGTGTGTGTGTGTGTGTGTGTGTGTGTGTGTGTGTGTGTGTGTGTGTGTGTGTGTGTGCGTGTGCACGTGCATTATTGTGTAAGGGTTAGTGTGTGTGAGAGTGAGGGAGAGAGGTGTGTGAAGTGTAGATGTGTCAGTCTGTGTGTGACGAGTAAATGTGCTTGTGTTTGTGCTTGTTTGTGTGTATGGTTTGAGTCTGTGTGTATTAACATTAGTGATGTGTGTGTTAGTGTGTGAGATGTGTTTGTGTGTGTTAACATTTGTGATGTGTATGTGTGTTGTTACGACCCAGTCTAGGGTTGGACCGAACAGCGATATTAAAGCTGGGAAAAGAGAGGAACTTAAGGAACTCAAGAAAGATGCACACGTAGTAGAGTGTAAATTATATTTGAAGGAAGCAATATTTACAAGGTAACCGGTGTAACGTCAGGGTGGGCCAAGGCCAAAACAACAAACAGAAAAACTTTAGAAAAAAGGAAAAGCTCTAACTTCCCTGCAAAGGAAAACAGAAATAAAACACAATTTTTGACCCTAACTCCCTATCCATAAACAGTGAAGAAAAAACCCTCCCACACACAACAAAACAAAATGGTGTCCACACCCCTATAACCGGTGGGAAAAAAGAAATATATACATTAAACACTAACACCTTACACAGAGTTAGACATTTACAAGTTTCCCAAGATTACTAAGCCCCAAGGGCAGACCAATAGACCAAATAAATTGAACAAAGAATATGCTGAGTAGTCAAAAGCCATCGCCAGCACTGGCTTCTGGAGTGGTTAAATACTGTCGACCAATGATGACGTCATCGGGGCGGAGACAATCACACAAGCTGGTGGAGAGACACGGGAGAGTTGCAAGTCCTGGATTGGAATCAGGAATAGACTGACCTGCACACATGGAATACATATATATACACACAACAACAAACAACCTGCTCCGAGCAGGTTGTAACAGTGTACAATATGCCGCAGGTGTTGGAAGAAAAGCCTCACACTATGATGTTCCTGAATGTGAGGTCACTGAACGTGATGTCACAGAAAGTGTCACTGAATATAATGCCACTCTGCAATTTTGCATCCGCAATGTCTTTAGATCTCTTTGGCCCAGTTTGGTAGTGATTGTATAATTTCCCTAGCAGGAGTATATGAAAATCCTTCGGGTGCGTTTTTGTGAATGACCCAAAATAACTGGCCTCCTGTTGAGTTTAGCCCAGGACATGTGAAAGTTTTTCAGCTCGATGAGCTCTAAATGTGTACGGAGTTTCGTGTGCCTACGTGAAAGTGTGTATGAGCTAGGCAGCAAAATCTCGTGTGGGGGCCCCTGGGGACCCCGGGCCACGAGACTCTCAGGCATCCTGATGGCAGCAGATCTGTCTGCCAAGTGTCATGGGTTTTTGAGCATGTTAAGACCCCCGAAAAGTCCAAAAGTATGGGAAAAAATCCTTAGGAAAACAAGCGGGCCCTTCACACACTATGATGACATAGGGCTGATGTCATAGTGCTTGGGCCCTAATAATCCTTAGAAAAACAAGAGGGCCCTTCACACACTATGACGACATAGGGCTGATGTCATAGAGCTTGGGCCGTAATGACACACATTTCCACACATTTGAATGATGTTAGTTCGACTTAATCCATGTAAATGGAACCGAATAGGAAAATTCATCTTGAGCCAATGAAATCAAATAATTTTCATTTGAACCATCTTGTAGCATTAGCTTGTACGTAATTTTATCTTGTTGAGCCAATTAATTTTAAGCACTTAATTTAGACAACTACAAATATTTTAATTCAACAACGTTATTTATTTCATACCAATAACTTCTAGTAAGTTTCAGTGAAATTAAGTTAATTAAATAAAGTTAAAGTAATTTTGTTTAGTTCAATCAACATAACATTCATGATTTTGTATTAATAATCTATTAGGTTCATTAATTTAAATTATTCTAAAATTAATATTGGTATGTTTGACCAAAGGAAAAAAGTTTGTTTCATTGAGTTTATTCAATAACATTGTTACAATGTTTTACAATGAACATTTTTAGTGTTAAACATTTTATCGTTGGAAAAATGTTAATGGACATTCTGTCTTTACTTTTCAAAATAAGTTAGCTTAACTTATTACAATAAGTTACAATTTTAATTTATTATTAATTTATTATTATTATTATTAAAGTAATAATACAAGTATAAAGTAAAATAAAAGCATGCAGCCTTTAAATTAAAGATGCAGCCTTCTTTAACACTCTAAAGTACACCTTATTAAAACTAAAAAAAAGAAATACTAACATTTGAAAGCAAAGTACCATTTTTACAATGTTTTACTTTTTTTCTAACAAGAACATGTTTACCAAAATGTAAATAATAATAATAAAAAAATTTAATTATTAGAAGAAGTTACAAAAACAACATTACAAGTAAAAAGTAAAATGAGCGTCAAAAGATAGAAAAAAAAGCATGATAATTGGAGCTTTAGAACAGAAACTCACCTTTAACTTTTATTTTTGTGTACAAAGAGTTGAAAATAACAAAATATTCATATTTAAATTAAATATTCTTTAGACCGATTATGCATTATTAGAAATGATGAAGAATTTAGGGAGCATACCTGATCCATAACTGACAGGATGTCTGTGATATTCTGTGTGGCTGCTCCTCCTTTCTTTTTTCTAAATTTTTGAGGAGCTGGGAGGAGAAATGATCAAACTGACCCATGGATTTGGACACCAAAGCAATTGTTGCAATCCTGATAAATTCCACAGATATCTGATACAATTTCCAAAAAAAAAAAAAAAAGAAAAAAAAAAGAAACAGGACATCATCATTTCCTTTACCAGCACTCACAGATTACATACACATTTACTATAAATAGACAAACCTGAATTACATCTAAAGTACTTCAAATCATAGTTTAGACTTATAACAACCTCCAAGTAATTAATCAGCTGACATGGCATTGAAGACATCTTTCTTCTCGCACAGTAAAGAGTGCAGGCCATCTGTTCTTGAATTCAGCAATGAAAGGTGAATCTTCACATACCTGTAAAGGACTGTACAGGTTATGTTTCAAAACTCTGTAAGGGAGAAAAAGAATGTGAGTCACCAACGAATAATAATAAGAAAATATGAAAAACTGCAAATTATGAAACTTAAAAGTTAAAATGTGTTAAATGACCAAACAAACAAGCTTACATTAAATAGCTAGATGTCATCTTAAATAAATGTCAAATATGCTTATTGCCATGTGTTTTTAGGGTTCTAAGGCTTGAATAATAACATTAGATATTAAATAACTATGTGCCAACACCACCTTTTAAGATTTATTATTTAAGTTATTAAAACTGGCATTAGAATGTGAACAGAAAACGGCTGTATTTGCACACAACAATCGGTTAAAATGAAGAAACCATTCCTTACTAGCAATTTAATGTCATATGCAACTTTAATTTGGGTGATGTAATATATAACAAAGTTCAACAAGTATAAAATATCACACAAATGCAAATAACAAAAATGTATCTACAGTAACTATAATGTTAAAGTAGACATGAGGAATATGGCAACTTCATGACAATA
This sequence comes from Clarias macrocephalus, assembly GCA_011419295.1. NCBI lineage: Eukaryota > Metazoa > Chordata > Actinopteri > Siluriformes > Clariidae > Clarias > Clarias macrocephalus. The sequence goes on from JAAGKR010003105.1 coordinate 8,327, forward strand.
CTATACACAACACGGTATTACAAGTAAGTAATGGTTTAAATGTTGTCAAAGCCTCAATGTAAATGCATGAAAATGTTAAAATCTCACCTGTCTGTCCAAACATGTTCTCATTTCTCTGTTTTTGATTCTCAAAAAATGGGGCCGATCTAAATGAGCTGAAGCGCGACCGTTGTGGTCTGTTCCTTTCTGCTGTGTTTTCCAACTGCGCATGTACAGATTTTACTCCACCTGTTGACCATAATTACTTTCTTTGGACCAACAGATGCCTTTTTTTTTTTGAGTGTACAGAAGCAGGCCAACGTTAGATACCATATATATTATCACATATAAAAATATGTACTGGTGAAAAAAACAAATATCTGAGGAAAAAATGGTGTTGACCTCCCTCTGTCAAAACGGACAAAACTGCAGGGATTAACGCGCGCAGAGAGTCAATTAACTTTGCGCATGTGTAGTTTGATTCGTCTTGCTCTTCTGTTTCTTTAGCATTTCATGACACCTGGCGTCTCGCTACTGCCCCCCTGCTGTATGTATGAAATGTTGACTTAGCATGAACAGTTTGTGATTAGACAACGTATTAGAAATTTGTAAGGTATGTTGAGACATAATTAAGTAAACCTTCATCGAAAAAAAACTTTTTAAGTCAACAAATCCAATTATTATGAGTATACTGAAATAATTATATTATGTAAAGTGCTCAACCTTGTTCATTTTTTTGAGTGCATGTAATCTAGATTCATTACACATAAAGTGAAAAGTTTTTTTAAACAGTATTTTAACATTAATGATTAAATGAATTGCAAAAATACAGTAGCTGATAATTATTATATTTCAATTTGAACTAAATTACTATTAATGCAGTTTAAATACAGCATATCTATCAGTCTAGTGTAGTACATGCAAACACAATCATAGGGAAGACTGCTGACTTGACAGAAGTCTAGTAGATGATCTTTGACACCCTTCACAAGGAGCATAAGCCACAGAAGGTCATTGCTGAAAGACCAGGCTGTATTAAAGCATATTCATGGAAGGTTGACTGGAAGGGAAGAGTGTGGTGGTAAAAAGTGCACAAGCAACAGGGATGACCACATCCTTAACAAGATTGTCAGGCTGATTTGAGAACTTGGGAGACAGAGCTTTACAAGGAGTGAAGTATGGAGTGTTAAGTCTTTAAGAAATTGACTACTTCTGTTGAGTAGTCTGGGATAAGAAGAAAAATAACTGGATCATTACTTTGTGGTCCATAGTCCTCTGACCCAACAATACAGATGAGCTTAAGGCTGCTATCAAAGCAACCTGGTCTTCAATAACATCTCAGCAGTTCCACAGGCTGATCACCTCAATGCCATGCCACATTGATGGAGTAATTCATGCTAAAGGATCCCAGGCATTGAATATTTTAATTTATATGTAATGAATCTTGTAATTTTGTTGATCTTTCCCAAAAATATTTTTGAGAGCACTATATTTAAGCTGTACATTTGAAAAGATTTTACATTTAATAAGTTCTTGACTTACGTATAGTATGAGTGAAATCTTGGTTTGCAAGTAACTTTGCCTGTGAGTGTATTATAATAAATGAGCGGGTCTTGATTTAGAGTAGTATGCATGCGCTTTGTCTGCTGAGTGTCACAACTAAGCCAGCCTGTTTAATGACAATGCAACTTCACATTTCTGTGAAATCCTCAAAAGGAGGCAAAAGCAAGTGTCATTAGCGAGGTTCCATGTTAAAGATTGTGTTTGCTAACAGAGACTCTCAGTCAGAGAGCAGTGATTATACCAGAGCTTTGGATTACAAGCTCGCTTAGGTTTAACATATACAAGTATATATATACTGTATATATATGTGTATACATGTCTTTGAACACACTCATTCATATACCATTCTAAATGCTAGTGGAAGAAGTAAGTGAACCTATGGAATCAATAACTGATTGATCCCCCTTGGCAGCAATAACCTCAACCAGGCACTTTCTGTAGCTGTGAATGAACACAGATGTTCATCAGTTTCAATGATTCCTTCAAATCTTTGGCTTTCACTCAGGTTTGTTTCTTTACCTCATTGACGAGTCTTTGTAGTGCTTGCCAGGTCATTTTGACTGGATGCCCACTTTTTGGTAGAGTAGCCACAGTCCCAAAGTGCCAACCATTTGCCTAACTGTAGACAAGTGAATTTCTAAAGTTTTTGAAATCACTTTGTCACTCATTCTAGCTCCATGTAAATCAACAATTCTTGATCATAGAGCCTCTGAAAGCTTTTGTGGCCGTATGGCTTACATGGTATTCTTGTGAGGATCAAACTTAAAAAGTTTGAGTGGTTTTTATTCAGTCAAAGTAGCTCTATTCCACACCTCCAAACTCATTTTCTTAACAAAGACTCCAGGTATGCTAACACCTGACTACAATTAGCTTTTGTAAAGTCATTAACTCAAGAATTCACATACTTTTCCCACTAGCACTATGATAGGGCTTTATGGTTGTTCTTAATAAAGACATGGAAGATCATTTTTTGTGTAGTTATTTTAGGCACATTATATTGGTCAATACTTTTAACTTAGATGAATATAAGATCATATTTTCTGACAGATTAATGCAGAGAATCATGAAATTCCAAAAATTCATTAATTGTGAAGAGGTTTATACATTATATAAGAGGTCTTTATAGAATATAGTCTGATTAAACAAGTAAGATATTTTAAAAAATATGACAAATTCATATGTGAATTTTTTTCTAAACGGCAATTTTATTTTCATCTTTGTTGTAAGTTAAAGTCTACCATATACAAATATTTTAATGCTACTATTATATGTCAACACCTAAGTGTCTAAGACGGGTCTGTGCTACTGACTGATAAATTATGAGTAAGTGAATGTTAAATGTTAAATGAATTAATGATGCAGAAATAATTAATTTTTTTATTTTTGATGATTTTTTTTTCTTCATCAAAAGGTAAGAAACCTGCAGTTGTGCTGGTGCTTCATCACACATCTGATCCAAACACTATTGTACCAGACAGCAGTGGAGCTGTGGACAGAAAGAATACGATCACTGTTGACCTTCTGTTCTGTAAAGACATGGGATTACTGACATGTTATAAAAATGATGAAGCCCTCTGCAAAGTTATAAACTGGATTAAGGTGAGGAATTCTTTTTTTTCTTCCAAAATTATGATAGGATTATAAATATTACCAATTTAGTCTACCTGTTTAGGAGGAAGAAGATTAAATGGAATAATCTTTACCTTAAAAAATATCTATAGTATTATATAAGTAATGTTACAAAAAATCCTCACATATATATTTTCCAGGACATTTCGGACATGGGACCAAGACAAAGTCAGAGTAAGTCACATTGCTATAGCCAGTTTATTATGTGTACACTGAAACACCACCACATATTTGTTTTTGTTTGTGTCAGTGTAAATTTTTTGTGTAATTTGCATCATTGAAAATTTACAGTAATGTTTCTCTCTCTCTCTCTCTCTCTCTCTCTCTCTCTCTCTCTCTCTCTCTTCTTTTAAATACAATAGCTGAAATAATTCCAGGAATAAATTACATTAGTTTAACCAATATTTAATGTGTCTCTGTACTTTTTTTCTTAGCTGATGAGCGTATACCTCCTCATCCAAAACACTTGACTCTAGTAACAGGAAACACATTAGGACATCATGTGAGCATAGAGAGAAAAGTTCATAAAGTAATACCAGGTCTGCAAAAAGTAAAGCAGCTGGAGGAGTGTGATTTTATTCTGGTTTTCTGCCCTGTTGTTTCACGAGCTGGAACTGACATTGAAGCAGCAGTGAATATGCTTAATACCCTGCCAGGTAAAACACATTTCAATAAAGCCTTGTTGAATAGCACGTACAGAATCAGTGTGAGATCAAGATACTATATTTGTATGTTTATGTATGTATTTGTTAGCAGTCTAATAATCACTGATCATTTAGTACTGATTTTGCTTACAGCAATGGCAATTAAAAAAAAGAGAAAAGGCATGAATTAAGAGTGAAGGAGAGATGAACTGTTTTTCAATGAACAGTTACACCTTAAGGTTCTGTGCTAGTAACTGATAGGTTTTGCATTTTTCAATATCTCCTAAAGGTAACCGTCCTACAGTTCTGGTGGTGCTTCATCACACGTTTGATCCAGAGTATGTTGTACCAGACAGTAGCAGACGTGTAAACAGAGAGAACACTGTCATGGTCGACTGTCTGTTTTATGAAGATCAGGGATTACTGCACTGCTCTAAAAATGATGAAGCACTGTCCAAAGTTATGAACTGGCTTCAATTTGAGGTGAGGTTTTTCTTGTCTTGTCAAGATAACTAGATTGATATTAATTAAATTGCAGTATCTCCAGTATATACTGGTTTATAGTATAATACAATTTGATAGGGTAAGCTTCATATTTAACTTTAAAAATAACATACATACAGCACTGCATGTCTAAAAGAGTCAGTAATTAACCTAAAATGTAATGACAATAGAGTATATTATATTTTCCAGGGAATTCTGACTAAGCCAGCAAAACAAACTCAAAGTAAGTAATTTTATAGCTAGTTTATTATACGTAATGAAAAAAACACAAGATGATTTGTTGATTTAAATCTGTTTTTTTCCCCCCAAGATTCTTGAATGGCCCATTAGCTCTTTGTGAATCTATGTAATTATGTAATTTCCCAAAAAGTGACTCAAGAATTAATTATAATGTAAATGCACAAATTCAGTATTTTTATTATTATAGTATATTTATTTAGGTATGTCAGTCTTTTACCAATTTGTTTCACAATTGTTCCAAATTCTGGGTTTGTGGGTTCACAAATAATTTAAAAGTTTAAGTTAAATTTAAAACTAAAAAAATAACAACAACAACACAAAGTAAAATACAAATAGCCTTAAAATGGGAGATGTTATAGATTTATTGTATAGGTGATTGAATTTTTTAGGTGCCAGGTAATTATTATTATTATTATTATTATTATTATTATTATTATTATTATTATTATTATTATTATACATAAAATGTTTTTCAACCTTGCAACATATCTTGCATTTAGCCATTTTACAATACACAAAGCCATCTTTGGAAACAGTTATAATTTGAATAATGTTCTTTACTACATTTGTTATTAAATGACAGCAGGTGAATTGATATTCAGTTTAACTATATACAGTTAAGTATTCACAGTAAATTAAGAAAAACATAACTTTCTGTTAACCATGTGGCTTGTTATCGATTCCAGATTTTTGACAGGGGGAACATGTTCAGGTGACAGGGATGAGTGAAGGCTGTACAAATCAAATTTAAAAGATTTGATAAATTAGAATGGATGTTTCAGGTACGGAGTGTCGTGGGTCTAGCTGGGGGTTTGGCTAGACCGGCTGATGTTGTTGCCGTGGGCATATATGGTAGGCATGAACGCAGAGGGGTGTGCAAGCAAACAGTCTTTAAACTCAGACATAACCAAACAAAGGAACCAAAACAACAAATGTAAACTAAAACTAGGGCTCAGGAAAGACATAGGGAACGGCGCGCTAACAGAGGAACGGCGCGCTAACACAGAGGAACCAGGAGCTGAACACAGGACTGAGAACTGACACAAGGGACTGAGGATGAGGAAACATGGAGCTGGAGCTAACTAAGGACACATAGGGGAACTAGAAACAAGGCACACACACATTGTGTACTAAAGTCACAAAAATTTTTGCTTATTTTCCTTTAGATCAGGGCACAACTGCTAACCAGATGTTGATGCGTCCTCATAAAAAAATAGTTCACTGTAGTAACTGGAAACATACAGTATTTGAACAGTATGATAATATACGTTCCTAGCTTCAAGAACTAACACCAGGTATAGAGAAAGTGCAGAAGTTGTATGAGTGTGATTTTATTCTGGTTTTCTGCCCTATTATTTTATGATCTAGAACTGACATTAAAGTCAATGAAGATCCTTAGTGCTCTACTCCTTAGTACTTTTAAATGTGAATTAGTCTTGTTATTTTTGAGTGAAATTGGAAGGACAGTTCCCAAACCCTTACAACTATAGACTCTTAAAATACAAAAAAATGTATAACTCTCCAAAAAATGTAGGTCTGAGTGTAGAAGCTGGGTCTAGGCTGATCAGAAACCCATACATAAAATTTTCATCTCTTCTGGCCCAAATAATATTTCATTTAATGAGGGTAAAAAAATATCTATCTATCTATCTATCTATCTATCTATCTATCTATCTATCTATCTATCTATCTATCTATCTATATATATATAATATTATTTCTTGATTTCCTTAGATACATTTCTGCAGTCAGACTAATAGAAATATGTAATATATTAAAATTATGTAGACCTTCGCCCTTTACTTGCGGTTTCTGTTTGACATTGTTATAGATGTAAGGTTCAATGTTCAACTGCTTACAGATGTGACTTTTTTGCTTGTGTGTTTGCATGTTCACAATCCCCTTGAAAACCATGAAAAAACTACACGTTCAGGAAGTTTTACAAGCTTTTAATTCATTCACATTTTGTTTTATCAAGCTCACAGTCAGAAGCATTATTCCAGTGAAAGGCATTTTTAAACCACTGACAAACATAAGTACATAGCATTTTAATATAACTATTGATATTTAACTATTGATATTGAAAAAAGGGCTCCAATGAACTGGATTAGTACAAGCAGCATGATACTTAGGAATAAGACATTCTGAATAAACATTAAAATTGCAGGATGGATGCAAAGTCATTGCACAAACTTAACAAGAATAAATACATAGACAAAAGACAAAAGATTAAGCAATACACAAAAGACAAAGATAATAATGCTTTAGATGTGACGTTTGTTTAATTTCTCTTCATGTACATGAGTATAGATGAGTAATGAGTAAAACATGATGATTGATGACTTCAGAGAAGACCATGTTCTGCCTGGACCATGTGCCAGATCGTGAAAAATATTTGATTCTTCTCAAGATCTTTTGGAGAAGCACTGAACAACCCCCTCCTAAACACATCTGAAATAAATCACCAGCTGAATAATAATAATTACTTTTATAACACATAAAATGTGAATTTTACATAACAATAACTTTCAAACTCGTAATGATCTAATTATGTAAAATTTGCCTGCTGCCTTATGTAATACTGCTTGTTATTAGCACTTTCTTAACTATGCTTAATGTTTATTTTTGGCTTGCTCTGTTTTTTTTTTCTTTTGTTCTATTTTTTTTAAATCCATGGAAAATAAAATATCCCGTGATAAATATATAAAGTATTATGATGTATTTGTATTACATGTATTATTTAATAATAAGTCAGGTGGTGTGATGCAGCCTGATGGGAACCAGAGTTGATGGTTGATTATTTTTCTGTAAATGCACATCTGTAAGAATTTTCTTTCTCCAGTGATGGTTTATTAATAAAAAAAACATATCATACCAGTTATAGTGTAAAGACCATTGAATCTTTATGATGATATTTATAACAAAAATAGGGAAATGTTAATGTTTCTGGATACAAAATGAACCTTATTGTATGCTCCTAAGAAAAAAAAAGATCAGCCCTATGGAATAATATAAACCTATGAATTATATTAAATCTAAGCCAGTGAGCATGTGTCTCTCATTTGAATGTAAGTACATATAAACAAAAAACATATAAGAAGGGCCTTTACCACTGATAAAATACTTTCACCACATACAGTTGCAAGATTGTGAACATGTTTAGTTTCCAATAATAAATACAGTGGAACATTGGATTACGAGCATAAGTCGTTCCGGAAGCGGGCTTGTATTCCAAAACACTCGTAAACCAAATCGAATCTTCCCATAAGAAATAACAAAAACTCAAATAATTCGTTCCACAGCCCAAAAAAATTTATATAGAAAAATAATTAATACAGTATATAAAGTAAACATAAAACAAATTAATCTGCACTTTACCTTTAAAAAAAGTTCAAATAAATCCCAACAGATAAGTGTTTTTGTTTGTGCGTGCAGGCGCCGTGTATTTGTGTGTGTGTGTGTGTGTGTGTGTGTGTGTGTGTGTGTGTGTGTGGAATTAGCCCTTTCCCTTGCCTCATCTTACACAGTAAAACTCCACCTCCCTCCCCCCACCTCGCTTTTTAAGTTTTACAACAAACACACACAACGGAAACACTGTTTTAACGGGAAAAAAAAATCTCTCTAATAACACTCGCGTGAGCGCAGACTAACGGAATCACTGCTGTAAAGTAAAAAACAAAACAAAACAAATGAACCAGCACCTTACGTTTGAAAAGAATCACGACAGAGCAGAGTGTGTGTGTCTGTGTGAAGTTGGGGAGGAGAGGGGTGTAAAGGTGAGAAAGTGGTGCTATTTGTTGGCATAGTTTTTTCATTTTGTTAGTGCTACTGAGTGTTTCGGCGTACTGTTACCATATCGAGGCTCTTCGGTACAGTTGGGATGAACTCCTCAGTGTTAGCGGTGCTGTACATCACCTTGACCCCGATGTTTTCATCCCTCCCGAAATTGCTAGATCACCTCCGGGGATTCCGGCGGCAGCAAACCGGAGGAGGAGACAGTGCGAGCGGAGGCGGAAGAGAGGCAAGCGGGCAGGCGTGAAGACTAGGCTAAAGGCTAACTCCTTAAACCGCCGCTTCCATCCATTTTTCTCTCAAATGTCAGGTCGATCCGCTACAAGATGGATGAAATAAGATTGGGGCTGACGACGTGGAGGTTCATGGCAAACTGTTGCAGCATGATTTTTACCGAGACATGGCTGGATAACACCGTCCCAGATGCGGCTATTGGGCTGACCGGCTTCACCGTGCACCGAGCTGACAGTACGGCAGACTCGCGTAAGAAGACCGGCGGAGGACTGTGCATCTATATTAACAACTCCTGGTGCACACAGACCATGGAAATGGATAGACTTTGCTGTCCGGACGTGGAATTTATGCTGCTAAAATGTAGACCGTTTTATCTTCCTCGCGAATTTGCATCTGTTTACATCTGTGCTGTGTACATACCACCTGACGCTAATGCTAAGCTAGTGCTAGCACAATTACATGATGGCATAAACAACAGCCTGGCTGCGCATCCGGGCAGTATCTTTATAGCGGCGGGCGATTTCACTCATGCTGACTTGAAGAGCGTCCTTCACAAATTTCATCACAGCGTGAAATGTGCAACCAGGGGAGATAAAACATTGGATCAGTTATACACTAATGTAGCAGATGCATATAAGATACAGGTTCATCCCCATCTTGGCCTGTCTGACCATCTGTCACTTCTGCTGCATCCAAAGTATACCACAAGGAATAAAACTGCTGGATCCAGTGTAAGGACTGTAAGATCATGGCCTGAAGATGAAATCCCTAGGCTTCAGGACTGCTTCTCCTCCACAGACTGGGACATATTCAAGGACCATGGAACTATTACACGTGAGTCTCTGAATGAATACACCTTATCAGTCTTAGACTACATAAATTACTGTGTGGATAATGTGACATTCTGGAAGCAAGTGCGTGTGTCGCCCAATAAGAAACCATGGATGACACATGAGGTTCAACGGCTGATTAAAGCCAGGGATATAGCGTTTAAATCTGGTGACAGGACAGCGTATTGTACTGCTAGGACAGCACTTAGGAGGGGCATAAAATCAGCCAAAATTCAATAAAAATTGATTGAGGCTCATTTTCACAATTCCACCAACTCCCGGCAGGTATGGGAGGGAATTAGGGTGATAACGGACTATAAGAGAACAACAACTCTCTCTTTTAACATCTGTGACACCCTAGCAGAGGAGTTGAATAACTTTTATGCCCGCTTTGACAGAGGCAATGGAGATTCACCCCTACCCCGCCCTCCCTCTAGTGATGCTGCACCAGTCCTGAGCAGTCACGAGGTAAGACAGTGTTTTCATAACATCAATCCCAGGAAGGCTACAGGACCCGATGGAGTGCCGGGTCGGGTGCTCAAGTATGGCGCAGCTGTCCACGTCATGGGTACCAGCATGTTTTAAGAAAACTACAATAATTCCCATCCCCAAAAACCATAACATTACCTGTTTAAATGATTATAGACCAATTGCACTTACACCCATACCAGCAAAGTGTTTGGAGAGGTTGGTAATTAAACGCATCAAGGATGTTATATCACCCGCACTGGACCATTACCAGTTTGCATACAGAGCCAACAGATCCACAGAGGATGCGGTGGCTATTGTGCTCCATCACATGTTGGAGCATCTGGAACACAAAAATATGTATGCCAGACTTCTCTTCGTGGACTTTAGTTTGGCATTTAATACTATTCTGCTAAATAAGCTCCAAATTAAGCTCTGTGAGCTCGGACTAAGCACTGTATTGTGTAACTGGACTATGGACTTTTTTATCAAATCGCTTACAGTGTGTGCGAGTGGATAAAAGTACATCATCCACAGTGCTCATCAACACCGGATATAGATCTACAGTTTACAGGTACAGTATTGTTTTTTTTTTTATTATTTTTTATATTTACATTTACATTTTACATGTAGGCATTTGGCAGATGCTCTTATCCAGAGTGACTTACAAAAAGTGCTTTAAAGTTTACATCACTGGATAGATACTTACACTGGGTTAACTAGGTCAATAACTAAGTGCCATTACACACTAAAAAATGCTGGGTTGTTTTTACTACCCAAACGCTGGGTTGCCTCTGTTGGGTCATTTTTCTGGGTTATTTACAGGGAGTTGGGTACTTTTTGTTTAACCTAGCTTGCTGGGTTGGAGTTGGGTTAGCTAGTGACAGCTAACATAACAGATAAGACCCCCCCTCCCCCGAAGTTCACAGGTGTATTCAGTGGCTGTGTCAACTTTGTGTCTTTTTTCTTCCTCCTCAAGCATTTAAGAGGAAATATAAACGTTAAATACAAGGTCTGTATAC
>JAAGKR010003105.1:19251-44111 GCA_011419295.1 Clarias macrocephalus
GGACCATTACCAGTTTGCATACAGAGCCAACAGATCCACAGAGGATGCGGTGGCTATTGTGCTCCATCACATGTTGGAGCATCTGGAACACAAAAATATGTATGCCAGACTTCTCTTCGTGGACTTTAGTTTGGCATTTAATACTATTCTGCTAAATAAGCTCCAAATTAAGCTCTGTGAGCTCGGACTAAGCACTGTATTGTGTAACTGGACTATGGACTTTTTTATCAAATCGCTTACAGTGTGTGCGAGTGGATAAAAGTACATCATCCACAGTGCTCATCAACACCGGGGTCCCCCAGGGATGTGTACTTAGCCCGTTACTGTATACACTATACACGCATGACTGCTGTGCCGCCCTTCCTCCTAATTACATCATTAAATTCGCTGATGACATCACGGTATTAGGCCTGATCACTGACAATGATGAGTCCTCTTGGTGTGACGCCCACAACCTGGCCCTCAACATAAAAAAAACCAGGGAAATGATTGTGGATTTTCGTAAGGGCACAAAGACCATCCACTTACCACTTACTATCGGAAATGGGACGGTCGAGAGGGTTACCAGCTTTAAATTTCTTGGCATAACTGTGACAGAGGACCTAACGTGGGGCAATAACATCAACTCTGTCATAGGGAAGGCACAGCAGCGTTTCTTCTACCTCAGGAAACTGAGAAGAACTAATCTTTCTCAGCAGCTTATGGTGAACTTTTATCGTTGTGCTATAGAGAGTGTGCTGACATATGGACCCTTGGTGTGGTTTTCCAGCTGCACTAGGGTGGAACAACAGACACTACAGCGGGTGGTGAAAGCAGCGGGGAAAATCATCGGGACTAGTCTTCCGGAGATAAGTACTATCTACACTACACGCTGCCTTCGTCGAGCGCACAACATCCTGCGGGATCAGCATCACCCTGCACATCACCTGTTTCAGCTACTGCCCTCAGGTAGAAGGTACAGGTGCTTACGGGCCAGAACCACCAGACTGTCCCACAGCCTCTTTCCTACTGCTGTGAGGCTGCTGAACGAATGATTAGATACCTCCATCTCGGACCTTGCGCCCATTTATTTATTTATCTATTTGTTTATTTATTCTTTAGTACATATCATTACAATAACTGTGAACTGGACTTTGCATTGATGCAGCACACACTTGCATATTATTACACATCATTACAATAACTGTGAACTGGACTTTGCATTGATGCAGGACACATAATACATACATACACATAAGATTGTGGTTTGACCCACCCCCCCACCCCCCTCGCCTTCTATAGTCTATATCCTTTATATCCTACCTCACATAGCCGTTATGGTTATTGCTTTGCTGCACTATGGTTGCACTTTATTACTTGATGTTGCCAAATGATATCTCGTTGTTATCTATACTTGTTATTTTTAACAATGACAATAAAATTGAATTGAATTGAAAATGTGTTTGTGTGTGTGTGTGTGTGTGTGTGTGTGTGTCGGTGTCAAAAAACCTGGCACTCGTAAACCAACACATGCTCGTTTTTCAAGACAAAATTGATTTAAAATCTTTGCTCGTCTTGCGGAACACTTGTAAACCGAGTTACTCGCAATCCGAGGTTCCACTGTACTCTGTTTTATTACTGTTTACTCATTACTAACAGTTAAATATATATAAAAAGCAAGTGTTAAATTCTATTTATTTTTTCTTAGTCAGATATATCAGATAATAATAGGACTGTTACTTATGCTCTCATGCTGATATTTACTGCCAATACTATATTATAGCTTATATTAAACAATACATCTGATGTAGGACTTTTCCAGTTATACTTAGATATTTACTATACTTTTTCTTTTCAAATTCCAGAGGATTTACATTGAACCTATTTACTTAATTTTAACTGAAAGAGTTAATACAGGGTGACTGACAGTGTGTGCAAACACTTAGCTGTACATACACACACTAGCCACCTAATTAGGTACACCTTTCACAGACTTGTTTGGACCACTTTTACAGTGAGAATTGAATTCCAGTCCAGACCAGTCAATGTTTCTCCAATCTACCATTGTCTGATTTTGGTGAACCCATGGTAATTGTAGCCTCGAGTTCCTGCTCTCAGCTGACAAGTGTGGCAGCCAGTATGCTCTTTTGCTTATCTGTTTTTAAAGTTTGATTTGGATCTTATTTGAGTTCCTGTTACCTATCAGCTTACCCCAGTCTGGATGCTCTCCTCTAACTTCTGACATCAAGAAGTAATTTTTGCCCAGAGAATTGCCACTCACTGGATATAGATCTACAGTTTACAGGTACAGTATTGTTTTTTTTTTATTATTATTTTTTATATTTACATTTACATTTTACATGTAGGCATTTGGCAGATGCTCTTATCCAGAGTGACTTACAAAAAGTGCTTTAAAGTTTACATCACTGGATAGATACTTACACTGGGTTAACTAGGTCAATAACTAAGTGCCATTACACACTAAAAAATGCTGGGTTGTTTTTACTACCCAAACGCTGGGTTGCCTCTGTTGGGTCATTTTTCTGGGTTATTTACAGGGAGTTGGGTACTTTTTGTTTAACCTAGCTTGCTGGGTTGGAGTTGGGTTAGCTAGTGACAGCTAACATAACAGATAAGACCCCCCTCCCCCGAAGTTCACAGGTGTATTCAGTGGCTGTGTCAACTTTGTGTCTTTTTTCTTCCTCCTCAAGCATTTAAGAGGAAATATAAACGTTAAATACAAGGTCTGTATACACACTTTCACTCACCTATGACTGAATTTGTTCACTGTATGTAACATTTATTACTGTTACTCAAACTTTCAGCCTGGTCTGTGCTATAGCATGCTAGTTTATCTGACAATGGCTGCTAGCTAGCCAAACCAAAGAACCCCACCTGTGTATGAAAGAAACTGCAAAAATGTCTGAGCTTTTTAGCTTTCTTTGTAGAATGCTTGCAGGGTGTATGAAGGTGGTGAAGTGATGAATGAAAGCTAAACTGTTAATTGTAGTGCTAGCATTTAGCTAGGTTGCTAGCATTAGCAAACATATAAAACGCTGAGGTGTTACAAAACACTAATCTTCTTACAAATATGTATACTAGCCAACCCTCTTGATTTTTCCAGAAACTTTTGCTTTCTTTAATTTCTTTCTTTCTAAGGTTGGAACCGACACCGTGGAATATCTCCAGCAGGCTGAAGTGTCGAGGCCGTACTACACTACACCCTGGTGTTGGGAGATAATGACCAGCACTGCTCTCAGGCAATCGTGCTTCTGAGTAATAGTATCGTAATGATGTCGCTGTTGAACTTGTTTTGTATTATCTAATCTTGTGCTTTTGAAAAATAAAAATAAATATTTTTTCTATGCTTTGTACAATTAATTGGGTGTTTATTGCATATATGTATGGTTTGCAAAACTTAAAGTGTTTTTTTGTAATAGACCAGTATATCAAAGTAATTTAACTGTTTAAACTGTTTTACCCATACACATGTAAAACATAAAAATAATAATAACCTATTTGTGAGGTAGAATTACCTCAGCATTATAGTTAAATATGACCCAGCATTTGGATTGAATATTTTACCCATCTTGCTGAGTTAAATAAATAACCCATTTTGCTGGGTTAAATTAACCCAGCATGTAGTTGGTCCAATATTTATCCAGCAGTTGGGTTAAAAACAACCCAGTTTGGGTTGTTTTTAACCCAGCATTTTTTAGGGTGTAGTCAAACACAACTGGGAAGATTTTATTATTTTTTTTAAGAGGGGGATTAGTCCAAGTACTGGAGAAATAGATTTGAGTCTCTGCTGTACGGACATCTAGAGAAAAGAGGAAGTTTGTTCCACCACCTAGGTGCCAGAACAGAAGAGTCTAGATGAATGCCGCCCTCGATCCCTTAGAGATGGTGGGATGAGGCGAGCAGTGTTGGAGGATGGGAGGGAACGTGACGCAGTGCGTGGTGTGATTAGATCAGAGAGGTAAGTAGGTGCTGGGCCATTTTTAGCTTTGTTGGCAAGCATCAGCGTTTTGAATTTGATGCAGGCAGTTACAGAAAGCCAGTGCAGTAGTGCAGTTATATACTGTACAGAACTTTAAAGTGGATTTATTAATAACTTTTTAAAGCAAGATAAAATGTGACTTTAATGTTTAACTAAGACAAAATGCTATAGGATCAGCAGGCTGTTGTGTTTTTTCCCCCCCTGGCTTCTCAAATGACATTTGTAAGAAGGAAAGTGAAAGTAGCTAGTGGTCACACAACACAAGTGAAAGAAAAACTATTTGTTCAAAAGACTGAATAGAGACGGGACTAAATGATAAACAACTGGTAAGTAACTGTTTTCCTTCTTTAAAAACACATCTAAAGGTAGTATTTTCAGTAATATAAAAAATGTTTTTAAAAGGTTTTGAAAGATTTGCTAAAACCCATAAATTTTACTGTGGAATTTCATAGTTAGACACTTTATGTCTATGACTTTATACTGTAGTGTGTTCACAAGGATTTTATAAAACATACTGTATTTATATAACTGATAAAGTGAAATATTCTTGTCATGCCACATATTAATTCATAATAGGAATGTGATTAAAGTTATGACAATTATAAAAACTAATTCTAGATCAGATTTCAAATCATCTGGGAAAGATGGCTGAACTTGAAGAAACTGTGAAAAAAGCAGAAGTTACAGAGAATGAACCTGATTCTCACACAACTGCCTATGAAGAAGAAGAACTTAACATGAAAGGGAATCGTAAGTTTAATTAACTAAAACTTTTACAACACAGAGCCTGAGTGTTATTTAATTATTCAGTATGTTTTTATATCTCTCAATGTAATCTAATTTGCTGTATGTAACTGATCATAGAAAGGTTTAATATGTGAGGGCAATTTCATTGCATTTCCACGGAGCTTGATTATAGAGCTTATAGATGACTCTTAATTTCAGTTTAAATGAAAATAATTCAATTAAAATTTGTTTTGAACACTGATGACTTCTCTTAATTACTTTTCAATTAACAGAGGAAGATCAGACAAATGTCCAAGATGGACAAATGAGTCTTAATGTAGAGGAACTAAACCAGGATCAAGCTGAAGAGGAACAGAACCCAGAGTTACAGAAGAAAAACACATTAGAGCAAGATCTGCCAGAGAATGGTGTAAAAGAAGAAAATATTACTATAGATATGGTAGAGAAGAATGGAAGTCAAAGTGAGAAGGATGAGAAACCAGAAGAAAATAATATAAAAAAGATTGAGATGATAGAAAGAAAATTTGAAAAGAATAAAAGTCATGTAGAGGAGGAAAACCAAGATCAAAGTGAAAGTGAAAATCTCAAAGAGTGTTTGGAGCCATGCATAACAAATGAGAGAGATAAGCAAGATAAAGACAAGGTGGAGAAACACATAGAACATAGTCACAGAGAAGACAAAGATACTAGAGGACCTCAAGGAAATAAAAATGAACTAATGGGTAATACTTTAACAGAACATGAGACAAATATAAAACTGCTAGATAAGAATGCATGTCAAGGTGAGAAGAAGGATGAATTAGAAATAAATAAATTAAAAAACGATGGAACAAATGTGGAGCTTGAAAAAAAGAAAGGTCATGTAGAGGACGGAAACCAAAATCAAAGTGAAACGGAAAAACCCAAAGAATGTTTGGAGCCATGTCTATCAAATGAAGAAAGAGATGAACACTGTGAAGACCTGGTGGAGAAACACATAGAAAATAGTCATGAACAGGATGAAGATACTAGAGGACCTGAAGGAAATAAAAATGAGCTAACAGGTAATAGTTTAGCAGAAGGTGAGGCAAATATAAAACTGTTAGATAATAACACGTGTCAAGGTGAGAAGAATGATGATTCAGAAGTAAATAATATAAAAGAAGATGGAACAAATGTGGAGTTTGAAAAGAAGAAAAGTCAAGATGAGGAGGAGAAAACCAGAAAACTAAGACAACAGAGCAGTGACGTAAAGAAGAATAGTATTGAGGATGAGGAAATTAACACCATGCCTGAGGAACAGGAAACACGTCAAGATAAAATTGACAATGACCAAGAAGAGAAGTCAGGAACAATGTGCATAAAACTTCCCCAATGGAAAGGTAAAATACCTTTGATTGTCTATAGCAAAACATCCTTTTTTCTTATTACATCTTATTTTTGCTAAATATTTTGTACATATATCAAATGCTACATAATTTCAACTTTTTTTTTTTTTTAGTAAGGTATTACACCATCCAGACTGGCAACACTCGAGATTCTCACAAGCAATTTTTAAAAACTCTACATGAAAAGAAATCCAGACTTAAGCGATCAGATAAAGCAAAGAAGTGCAAATTCTGCATTGTTTTCTGCCCCGTGGTTTCCCGAGCGGGAACTGATATCGAAGCTGCTCTGCATCAGCTAAAGGAAATATCAGGTAATCAGAAGATCTCCCAAAATATAAAGTCAATTAGAAGTACAGGAACTACCTATCCAGATTTTATGTAAAATGTATAGCAATTTTATAAAAAATAAGAGTATCTTTTAGTACATATGTGGTTAATAAAAGATAATAAACATTTATAATGACCTTTTTATCTTTATCATTTAAATTCTCTTAAGAATTACTATAAATTTGTGACAACAGATTAAAATACAAGTGTATCATCATAAAGTTTTATGCACCTTCCCTCCAACCCTAGATTTCAGAAAGCCTTCTACGTATATGCACAAGCGCTTACTTTCAATTCTCTGACTTCCAGATACCAAACCTGCCATTCTAGTGGTTCTCCACCATACAATTGATCCAGAGTGTATTGTACCAGACAGCAGCAGAGCTGTACAAAGAGAGAACATGATCGCAGTTGACTGTGTATTTCATGAGGATCACAGATTATATAAATGCTTGAAGAACAAAGAAGCTGTGGAAAAAGTTGCTAAATGGCTAAAAACAGTAGGTTCAGTAATATTTTAAAATTAAAATTAAAATTAAAATCTCAATCTGTTCCCTCTGTCTGTTTGTAGATGTTTACCTTGAACATTAATGTAAATCATATTGAATTATATAGATTAATGCTTATTTATTATATATTCTATAATACTATATATTAGCATATTATCATTATTGATTATTACAGCATTTAATAACACTTGTAATTTTTGTTTGTTTCCTTTTTCATTTTGTTTGCAGAAACCATGGAGAAATGTATGAGGTAAAGTTCAACTGTGCACTGCATTTTATGCTGCACTGAAGTATACGTCATATAATATAAGTCATATAAGTTATTTAAAATGCAATTCAATCAGCTTCACATAAAATGGGAAAACTATTTTATCTGGGATAGATAATAAATGGATCTTTACAGAAAAAATAATTATATTAACAAACATACAGATTTTATTAAGTTAAATGACACCATGTTTTTTTCTTCTTTTTTTCATTGTAGTGATGAATATTGTTGCTTCAATTTTTTATTGATTGGTTTAAGAATAAAAAAAATAGAGGGATAAACTCTTAAACTGACAACAAACATAATTAAAACGCATAAACCTCTCTTTGATTTAAATACTTTAATACTGTAAATGTGTATGCATTTATATGCAACCTTTATATGCTATATTTACACTCCTGCAATGGATTGCATGCACTTCATAATCCTACATTTATGCTTCTTTATTAGAATGCCAATCAACCTGCATTGCTTAATTCATATACATTATTTAATTAAACAAACTATTTGAACTAGTAATTTATTTCAGGCCATTCGAAATATTAACAATGATTGTAAACATCAGTTATATTTTATTTTAAGGTTATACTGTATATTGTCTATTGTTGATAAAGAATTTGTTGTACTATACATGTGTTTATAAATGGTAGTGGCACACCATGAGCTTACATTCATCATGTTGGTAACGATCGCAATGTTACACCACACATTTAAGCAAATGTACTGATTCAATAAACATGGCTTTCTAATGAATACTAATTAAAATGTACCTTCCACTGGAACCAATGACTTGACCAATGGCATGTTTGAATTTTTTTTTCTAAGTCACTTATAAACTAAAAGGCAGCTTGTCATTTAAAGCTCTGGGCACAAAATAGTTTGCTTTATTTCATTAAACTTACAATCACTGAAAAAAAAAAGTTTATTCCATATATGTGGTTTTATTATGGCTCAAATAACAATTGTTTGGGCCTTTGTGACATCCATGCACATCTTGTAGAGGGAAAAAAAAAACTTATTCTAACAGGCAGGTACCAAAAGGAAACGCATATCACTCTCTATCTCTCTCTCTCTGTCTTATTATTATTATTATTATTATTATTATTATTATTATTATTATTAATTTCCTACATTCTAGAACAATATCAGATACTTCAACTCTGTGACATCTCATTGATGGTATTATGTAACTAAGTAACAACAACAATAATAACAACAACAGTCAGTTATTCTTTTAACTGTTCTGGAATAATTCTTATAAGAACAGTATTACCAAGTGCATTTGCAAAACCCATGAAGCTCCATGATGAAACTCTCTCATAAAGACCTTCCCAGGAAAGCAAGACCAGAAATTGTCTCTGCTGCAGATGAGAAGTTCATTTAGAGTCACCAGCCTCAGAAATCTCCAATTAACAAACAGCACCTCAGATTAGAGCCATTATGAAGACTTTACAGAGCAGAAGTAGCAGATATACATCTCATGTATCAACTGTTCACAGGAAAATATTGCATATTTTGAAAATAACTGCCTTCAGCACTGTTACAGTGTAGAAAGTAATAAAAATCAGAAAAGACCACAGAATCAGAATGTGTCCAAACGTTTGACCAGTACTGTACTGGTGTACTGCATTGTGTATCATATTTAGTTGTAACATTTACCAGTGACTGGAAGAATTCTGCACCATCTGAAACCTCATCAATACATATTCATCTGAGGTATAAACAATCAGCTAATTTGAAATCAAAGGGCAATTAGCTCAATTCTAAACTTTATAATTGTTTATTACAGTAATATTTTAAACATAAATTGAGCAAGATTGTTTGCTCGTTATTTTGACATTAAGACCTATAAACTGTGTAATCATTCACGTATTATCTGTTGGCCTACTCCAGATTCTCAGGAAACTTGGATACATAAAGTATAGATCAAAGGATACAAAAATCTAATCATATCCTTTTTATTTGTCGCGAATTCAGGGCAATCGTCAAGAATCTGAATATTACACCCATAGTTTTATTCTGAACTGACCCTTCTTCCATATTATATTTACTTCATATTTCATGAGTGACAATCTCTTGTTTTTCTATTTGCATACAAACCATTATATTTATTAAGTGGCTCATTTTCAAGATCAGAGAGCCTCGTGAGAGTAAACTATTTATAGGTGGTATAAGTAAAAGCTATGACTGTAGGAGAGGAGGGAACTTTAAGCAGCAGGAGGAGCAGCGGGAAGTGGTGGACCAATCAGCAGATGCAACACAGACGAAAGTGAAAGGACTTCAGACTTCCTGGTTGTGTGCAAAATGGAGAGACATTTCTAGTAGTCTACATGTAAGACCTAAATACATGTTTAATTGACTAATGTATAAGTATGAAATATAAAAATATGAGCTTTGGAGACATGGGGACACCACACAGGTGAAACAACATATTTCTGAGCAAAGGTAAAGACATCTGATTATTAAACAAAGGTGTGTGTGTATAGTAAGGCATAATAATCCCATAACATTCAATTATCCTGTATAAGTATAACAGCAGTTTGTCAAGGATGTTGAACAATTAACATGTGCTAAGCTTAATGTTGGTAGAGTTTGTGGCATTATTCTGTGCAGGAGCAGAGCACTGATAGTGGTGCTTTGGAAAAGCTGTTTCAAACCTTTTACCTCTCTCTCACACACACACACACACACACACACACACACACACACACACACACACACACACACACACACAAACACACACACACACACACACACACACACACACACACACACACACACTCTCTCTCTCTCTCATTCTCTTATTCTTATTTCTTTAGTCTGAACCTAGAAGATCAAGATGGCAACTGTGAGCAGACGTAAGCCAAAATTTCAGTGCCTTACTTCTCGTCTACTCGTACTTTTGGACTGCTTACAAAATAATAATGAAAAAAATTCTAATTTGTATTTTTTTTTCTCTGTGTTTATGTATTTTCCTACACAGATGACTTTAAACTGCTTTTCCCGCATGGTGCACAGCCTCAGGCTGTCTCACTGGTCACTTTCTCCTGCTGCCTGTCTTCTGAAATCAGTGCAGTTGACAAGGAGGTCCTGTGGTTTAGAGATACACGCTGTGTTTGTCTCTATAAGAAGGGACAAAACATAGAAGGGAGAGGCTATGAGGGCAGAGTGAGTCTGTTTACTGAGGAACTGAAGAAAGGAAATGTCTCCTTACGGCTGAAAGACTTTACAGAGTCGGATTTAGGACAGTACCACTGTAAGGTCATTGATGGAGACAGAACAGAAGAGCTTACATTGGGCGTTCTAATAATTACCGATATAGGTAAGTATTTAAACACACTTGATAAATTCAGCATTGACATTTGTACTCGCTTAGAATATGAAAAGACAAATAAGAAACACATTTTAAGTTCTGCAGTGTCCAGTAAATATGATATTGCATATATATGATGCATACAAATGATCTACAGTGCATCTCAAAAACTATAAGAAAATAGGAATGCTATTTTTTGTAGTTTAATTAAAAAGTTAAGTTAAACTCTCATATACTGTATTTTAGATTCATTGCATGTAAAGTGAAATATTTCAACCTTTTTTTGTTTTGTTTTAATGTTGACGATCACAGCCTACAGCTCTTGAAAATCCAGAATCCAGTATTTCAAAACATTTAGTAAGGTCAATCAAAAATTATATACATTACACCACATGTCCAATGTCTGAAAGTGACGTTAATTTATGCACTGAATACTTAGTCAGGGTTCCTTCAGCACAAATGATTGCACCAATTCGTCATGGCCTGGAGGCACTTAGCCTGTAGCACTGCCGAATCTTTATTAAAGACCAGGTTGGTTTGATATCAGGCTTTGGCTCATTTGTATTGTTGGGTCAGTGTTTCTCATCTTCCTCTTGACAATAGCCCATAACTTCTCTATAGGGTTCAGGTCCAGAGTTGGCTGACTAACTAAGAACAGTAATATTATGGTGAACAAACCAGTTGGTGGTCATGTTGGCACTGTAGACGGGTGCTTCTGACATGCAGCATGTAACTATTGCCAAGATATCTATTTGTGGTGGCTCTTGATGCATTGACTTCAGTCTGGAAATTCACTCAAACTCAAAATTAAATATTAAAATATTTTAAGATGCTGGATTTTTTTACTCCATAATTGTAATGTTTAAAACAAACAAACAAAAGAGGGATTTCACTTTACGTGCAGTGAATATAAAATACATGAGCATTCCACTATATTCCATACATTTTAAACAAACAAACAAACAAACAAACAAACAAACAAACAAACAAACAAACAAACATTTTTCATAATATTAAAAAAATTTTTGAGATGCATGTGTTGAGTCTAAATTTGTGTCACAATTTTTCAACAGCAAGTAGAACTTAAAATATATGGTGGAAGAACAGAATAATTAAATTTTAACTGGACCTGATGACTCATCCATTGCTAAGGATAATGAAAATTGTGCTGGCCTCTATTTTGGTCTTGCATTCTATCTGGCATAAACCGAGCTAGGTCACGCAGGTGGAGTCTGATCTTTGATGAAAAGCATGATCAAAACATAAAGCTTTAACATGCGCTTCAATCACAACTCTAATCAACATATAAGACTATGAGAAGATAAATGACAAATAGTTACCATATACATACAGCATGATATACATATCATGTGTTTGTTCCATTAATTCTGATTACTTTTTAAAAATGTTTAATTTTATGATCAATTCAAACTGAAGTATAAAAAAACTGAAAACTAAAAGCTTTTAAAAATGTAATTATGGTAAATGGGCTGGTACAGTGGTATGATAGTAAGCACTGTGGCATTGCACCTCCAGGGTCAAGGATTCGAATTCTGGTCTGTATGCTTGGGGTTTGCATTCATTCGTCTTTTTAAATTGTTGGTAGTATGTGAATGTATGCGAGATTGTGTCCTGTGATAGCCTGGCATCCTTTCCAGGGTGTACCCCGCATAGTTCCCAGAGGTCCCCTGAGATAGGCTTCACTCTTCATCCTGTCCAGGATATGCGGTATAGAGAATGAAAGAAAATAGACCAAGTGATTAGAAATTAACTCCAACAATTAACTCAAACTAAAACCTGTGATGGAGTATCTGTCTTGCAGTGTCAGAAAGGTATCATAGTGCAACACCTCCACGGAATTTACCTGACATTGTGAGTTCCAAGTCTTTATTTATCAAGCCTAAATGACAATGATGTTGGATGTCTCCCTGTTGATGTCTCGCCATCAAAACATAGCATGGTTGTCCTCTTCCATGCTCTGTGCAGGAAAAGTGCCTCAGAAATTGTCCAGCTGGATTTGAGTTGTGCTGCCGCTTTTAAATGTGCAAATGCTGTCACTGATCCAACCCCTCAGAGTTACTCTGTATACTTTTATACTTCATGCCATCAGCACTTGGTCAGGACATAAGTACTGACATGCAAGTAAATGTTTGGCTCTTCTACCGCCCTAGTGGTCACAAGATGCAACTACACATTAAGAGTTGTCAGTAAATATGCTCCTGCACAGAGCATGGAAGAGGACAACCATGCTATGTTTTGATGGCGAGACATCAACAGGGAGACATCCAACATCATTGTTATTTAGGTCTGATAAATAAAGACTTGGAACTTACAATGTCAGGTAAATTCCGTGGAGGTGTTGCACTACGATACCAAGCTGTATGTAGGTCTGCGACACAGTAATGCCTAAAATAAAACAATAACACAAATTTATTCGAAAAGAAAAAAAGTATTTGAAGTCAGGTGTTAGCATACCTGGAGTCCTGTTAAGAAAAAGAATACACTTATGTGAGCCATCCCTCACCAAAATGTGTTTTTGGAGGATCTATGATCAAGAATTGTTGATTTACATAATGCTGGAAAGGGTTACAAAGTGACTTCAAAGTCTTTAGAAGTTCGCCAGTCTACAGTTAGGCAAATGGAGACACTTTGGGATTGTGGCTACTCTACCAAAAAGTGGGCGCCCAGTCAAAATGATTCTAAGAGCACAACGAAGACTCTTCAATGAGATAAAGAAACAACCCCTTCATAAGTCTACAAAGTATAAAAATGTAATATTAATAATAATAGGACAAGAAATACCTAGAATAGTGTTCATTATACTTTCTTTTTAAATAACATGTTGTACACATTGTTATTTTTTGACAGATTCTCCCCAAGTCTTCATTTCTCAGGTGAGTACAGAGTTAGACGTCTCTACACGCCTAATTGATATATGGTTAATATACAATTAATGCAGTATATTATCATCTATGTAAACAAATTTGATTTAAATGTTGTTGGACTAAATGCTAGACCCAGACCATAATCCCTCCTACTCCTCTAATACATACATTTGCATGTCCTTTTTATTGTTTCATATTTTTCCTCAGATTGATAGAAAATGGACAAATGAGGAAAATACTATAATGGAGGAATCTGCTCTGCTGACTGGTAAGTACAGAAAGATGTGTAAAATAAAACATTTCCGAGACTTCTAGATGAACACTGCCCAGCCAAAAAAGAAAAGAAAAGAAAAGAAAAGAAAAGAAAGTCACACATTTAAATATTTTGTTGGACTGCTTTTTGTTTTGATTACAGTACATGTTTGCTTATGCAATGTCACAACCTTTTTTTACATGTCCAGAATCACATTAATTTCTCTCCAATATTGATGATGGAAGAGTCAGTCCAGTGCGTAAAATCCTTCTCCAGCACATCACTAAGATTCTCAGTGAGGCTTCAATATGCTGTGCCACCAGGAAAGAAAAAAAAAAACAAAACAAAAAAAAAAACAAACGATGGATAAACCTGGTCATTCAGTACATTTATGTCATCAGTTGACCAAATTTTTGGGGGCAAAAAAAATGTTGCTGAAATTAGACGTGACCACCAGAAACAACCCCAGATCATAACACTGCCTCCACAGGCTTGTGCAGTAGCACTTTGCATGATGGGTGCATCATTTCTTCAGCCTCTCTTCTTACCCTGATGCACCCATCACTCTGAACAGGGTAAATCTGGACTCATCAGTCCACATGTCCCTTTTCCAATGCTCCACAGTCCATCCTTTATTCTCCCTAGATAAGGGAAAAATGAGAGAGCTTAAAAAAAAATTTATATATATATAAATAACCTCACTAATCAGTGGTTTTCTTTACAACGCTCTCACATTTACTGTTAAATATATATGCATATAAGTTCTACTTTTTATGATTTGATGTCACCTTACATTTAAGTCTTCTCCAATCATGATGTTGCTGTCTTTGCTTGATGCAGACAATTAATTTGACCCTACTGAAACCGAGTAACATATTTTCCATGAGCACAGGATATGCCTTCTGACATGATTGTTTAAGGAAACTCCTCACTGCATCAGTTAAGGTTAGATAACTCGTAGACGCTGAACCACATTAATCACTGCAGGAATTATCTTAACAAAATAAATTTTGTTTAGTTAAGTCCTGGTGGTGACTTTTTTTTTGGCGTGACGGTGTATAATTATAACAGACACAGTATAGATTATGCTTCTGCAAAAAATCCCAACTAACAATTACTTTCAATAATTTCAGAATATAAAGCAGTGAATGAAAGGCTTGAACAGCAGCTAAATGACAGTAAAAAACAGACAGAGGATAAAGATACAGAACTGAGAAACAGAGACAAAATCATTAAAGGCCTAGAGGAGGCGAAACGAGTTCTACATGACAGAGAGCAACAACTGAATGTGAAAGTGGAAGAAATGGAGAACAACCTTGGGGAGAAGAAAAAGGAATTGGATGAGAGAAATAAACATCTATCTGAGAGAGATGCAGTATTAAAGGATATAAATGAAAAACTTCAAAATGCCATGGAACAAATTAAAGAGAAAAAGACACAAGTTGACAATTTGAACAAACAGCTGAATGAGAAAGAAACACAGGTAAAAACCACAGATAAAGAACTGGTTACCAGCAAAAATAAACTGGAGACACTGGGACAGGAGCTGCAGAACAATCAGACACAACTACAGGAGATGATCATCATACTGGAGGAAAAGAAAACTGAGTTATCAGAAAAAAACAAACAGCTTGAAGAACACAAGCGTCTTCTAACTGAGAGAGAGACACAGCTAACGGAGAGAGACACGCAGCTTCAAGAGAAAGACAAACTTCTGACAGAAAATGCTCAAATGACTCCAGATGAAGGACAAGACACTTGAAGAGAGGGACACATTGCTTAAACAGGCAAAAGTTGAATTGGATAAAACAGTTACGGAATTAAAAAACAGTCAGCAACACATAGAGGAGCAAAGCACAGAACTGAAGAATACGAACAAGCTGCTGAGTGAGACAGAAACACAGCTGAAGGACACAGATAAAGAGCTGGAAACCAGTAACAATAAACTGGAGACACTGAAACAGGAGCTGCAGGACAAGACAAGTGAACTACAAAAGATGGTGACCATACTGGAGCAACAGAAAACTGAGTTAGGAGAAAATAGACAACATTTAGCAGAGAAAGAGAGACGTCTAACCGCTAAGGAAACACAGCTAATGGATAATGAAAAGCAGCTTCAGGAGAAAGACAAACTTCTGACAGAAAATGCTCAAATGCTTCAGTTGAAGGACAAGACACTAGAAGAAAAGGAGACCAACCTCAGCGACGTAAACAGTAAGTTGCAAGATATGGCTGAACAGTTACAAGGGAGTCAGAGACAACTGGAAGAGAAAGAGAGACAAGTGGCAAAAACACATAAAGTGCTGGAGACCAGTAAAAATCAAGTGGAGATCATGGAACAGGAGCTGCAGGACAAAAAGAGGCAAATAAATGAGATGACGAATTTACTGGAGCAACAGAAAACTGAGTTAGCAGATAAGGACAAACAAGTTGAAAGAGACAAGCAGACACATCCAGACTCTTCAGTCCCTGTCAAGAAAAGAAACAGCATTGTAGGGTTGCCTCCCTACAGTAAGTACTTTTATTCAACCCATGAGTTGGTACAGTAGGAACCAAAGACTGGAATGGGAAAATGAGACATTTACTATATAAGGTTGGGATTTAAACATACACTATATCACCTAAACATTACTGCAACTGGTTGCACCAGGTACTACCTTATTTGGAAGCTAAGAAGTTTAGCTAAAGGACAAATAACTTCCTACTATTTACAATGATTTTTTGGAAGAATCCCCTTAGTCGAGTTGAAATGACTTTCATTTTCAAGTACTGTATCTCACAAAAGTGACTACACCCCTCATATTTCAGCAACCACTTTGTTATATGTTCTCAAGGGACAATACTATACAGTAGAAATGAAATTAGATATACTTGTGCAGCTTGTATAACAGGACAGATTTACTGCCCTCTAACAATAACTCACCATGCAGACTTTATTGTCTAATACCAAGTGAACATCTCAAAACTGTGTCCAAAGTAGTGATGGGAAGTTTCTATCATATTAGTGACTCAGTTCTTTAAGTTCATCAAAATAAATGAATCTTTTTTTGAGTCATTCCATTATTTTGATCAAAAATAAAATAAAATTTTACATTTTCAATAAACAGATCACCAACACGTCTACATACACAATTTTTGGCTGTAGTTCCAGTAATAAAAATATTACAATGCAGCTAAGGACATATTATAATAAACAGAATGATCAGCTCACCTCTCATATCTTCTGGTCCAAATTATTTGTTAGTTATCACTTACGGTCTACTCACTTTTGTTGCCAGTTATTTTGACAATAATGGCTGTAAGTTAAGTATATTTTCAGAGGACAATAAATCTGCACTATTATACAAGCTGCTCATTGACTACTCTAAAATATATCCATGTTTCATTTCTATGGTATTATCCTTTGATAAGAATTGGAATTGTATTGAAATATGAATTGGCCCTGACCATGACCCCACTGAAAGTCTTTGGCATGTGCTGGAAAAGAGTTTAAGTGGTGATTTAAAAACAAAATCTTGACCAAAAATGGACCAAGTTTTTTTTTTTTTTTTTCTAGACATAACATTATCATGATAATTTTTAGGCTTTCTTCCTGTTTATGCCACATATTTATGCTCCATAGCTAATTTAAGTAGTATTTTCTTATTAGCTTCACCGAAAAGGTAATTTCTAATGGCCACAGAGTTGTTTAGTCCCTGTGAGTTCTCATCACAACAAGTGTGTAGAAATGCCGTTATTTTCACTATAAAACTTAGCTGTGATTTTTACTTTTGAGTTTTCATGATGCAACACCATCAAGTGTTCAAGTACGGATTGTTTTCTGACCACATTTCTTTTGGAAAATTGAGCTACTGAAAGTTCAGCACTATTCTTCCGGATTTTTAAAATAAAATATTGGATAGGTTTTTAACCCAATTTCATTCAATTTGGCAACCTCGGTTGTTTCCTTTGCTTGACGCAGGCCAATAATTTGAGCCTTCTGAAAGTCAGTAGCAATTTTATAGTGCAGTGGAAATATTCCTTTAGTTTTGTTTATTTTCCCAATGTATGTAGACCTATTTTTATTTTTGAATTAAACTGTCATTCTTTTTTTGTTTATGGTAGATTAGGTTATTAAAGGTTTCTGTGTGCTTTTGAACATTGATCATTATATTTCTCATAGTAAGTGAAAAAAAAATTGCCTTGTATTTGATCTAAGATTATCCTTTATTTTATTTTTAGTGGGTGGAGAATCGTCTACTTCAGAAGCTGCACTGTCACGTCCTGTACCAGAGCTGAGGCTGGTACTGCTTGGAAGGATGAGTTCTGGGAAATGTACGGCAAGAAACATCATCCTGGGCAGCGAGATGAACCCGGCAGCTACATTTACATCCACCCAGCAGAGTGAGAGCACACAGGGGGAGGTGGCTGGGAGGAAGGTGACTGTGGTGGACACTCCTGACTGGTTCGCTCCTGCACTCTCTCTGGAGGAGCTGAGACAGGACATGGGACACTGTGTCCATCTGTCTGCTCCAGGACCCCACGCCTTCCTCCTGGTCATACCTGTAAAGCAGCCTACAGGAGAGGAGAGAGGGATGCTGGAGATACTAGAGCAGAATTTAGGGGAAAGATGCTGGAGAAACACTATGATTCTATTCACTATTACTGATGAACTTCAGAGAGAGAACATTGAGGAGTTTATCCAATCAGGAGACCATGAGCTCCAGAGACTTGTAGGTAAATGTGAAAACAGGTTTTACTGTCTCAACATTAAGGAAAGTGGGGATGGTTCTCAGGTCTCAGAGCTGATGGAGAAGATAGAGGAGATGGTGGAAGGAAGAGAGAAATTCTACAGCAGTGAGATCTACCTGGAGACAGAATCTCAGATTAGAGCAGTGGAGACTAAGATCCTGAAGGAAAGAGAAGAGAAAAGAATAAGTGAAGAGAGAGAAATGAGGGAAAAACTGGAAAAGGAGGTGCAGGACTCTCTGAGAAAGATAGAGGGAGTGATTCAGGAGCATGAAGGAGACATCAGACAACTGGATGACAGAACAACTGAACTGGAGAGAAAGATGAAAGAAGAGCGAGATGAAGAGAAAAAGAGAGAACTTGAGAGGGAGCTGAAACGAGAAGTAGATCGAAGGACGGAAATGGAAGCAAAGGTGAAGAAATTAAAAGAAAAGAGAGAGAGGGAGAGGAGAGAGATGGAAGAGAGGCACCAACAGGAGATGGAGGAGATCAGGGAGGTGTATGAAGGAGAGGTCAGGATGGAGACAGAGAGAAACCTCATGAAGATCATCCTGCCTGAACTCCAGAGAAACATTTTGACTTCAAAAACAAAGATGCAGGAAGAGTTCAGCAGACAGATGGAGGAGAAGAACAGAGAGCTGGAGATTCTTAAACAGAAACATTCAGATCTCACAGAGACTCACAGTCTGTGTAAAGAGGTTCACGGGAAAGCTGTGAGCAGCTCAGAATCAGAGAGATTTACATTTACGGACTATTTCATCACTGGATAACAGAGTTTATAAAGCCACAGACTCTCAGTCTGAAATAAAGGGTTTCAGCCAGTGATGGTGAACAGGGCTGGACTGGGACAAAAAATCAGCCCTGGCTTTGGTACAGTAGAAGAATTGGTCTAGTCGGACACCACCCATGTACAGTACATGTCAGAAAAATTTTATGTCCTGGAAAAGGGTGTTTTTTGTCTGTTTGTTTGTTTGTTTGACTCACAGTCTGCTTGAAGAGGTTTATGAGAAAACTATGAGAAGCAGCTCAGAGACAGAGAGAGCAGCTGTAACAGGAGAGGAATGGAATTTGAAGGGAATGGAGAAGGGAATTTCAGAAATTTTAATATTAAAACAGATTAAAAATTCACATAAATTCAAGGTCTACTTGAAGAAGTTAAAGGTATGAAATTGAAAAAGAACAGATACATTCTGGTAAATATGAAACAAACCACAAGATCTGAGTGACACAGACATAGTGTCGTGTCTTACTCAGAAACACATCCTGAGTCTGTAGTACGGTAGGTATTGTACGGATGGATGCCAGGAGAAAACAAGAATGTATGCCTGATTACATGTGTAATGATGATCCATAATTTATGCTGTACTGTATATAAGAGTCACGTAGTTCATATTTGTATCTGTACAGTATATTGACCTGATTTTACATGTAATTAATGTAGAAATGATGCAGTATTTAAATGACATGGTAGCCCTCTCGGTCATTTTGTTTACAAGATGTGGCAAAATTTGTCATCATACAGTTTGACTTCAAAGAAAATGAAGCCCAAAGTTGTGTATTATAAGTGGAAATGGCAACTATGATTTGGAGTAGCACCACAGAACGCACGAGAATAAACCTTCATGCGCACATTCAGTAACTTAGACCTCTATGACATGTCCAGGGATGATGTCTATGCACACGTAGAATCTATAGATCATACTATGGCTGCGCAATGCTTTTTAGGATGTCTGTTGAAAAATTATGTTCATGCTAATTGTGCATGTGAGTTGTGGGGATAAAACAGGAGTCACAGGAACATTTTAAAGTTTTTTTTTTTTTTTTTTTTATCAATGTGCAAAGTTTCAGATTTTGTATCCAAAAAAAAAATTTTTTTTTGGCAATGATTTTATTGGCACTTAATTTTAGATATGCAAATGAGACCTCTGATGCTCCCACCAGTCATAAAAAGAAAAAAAAATGTTGAAACAGTATTTTTTTATGTAAAACCCAGGAATAATTGCTTTAAAAAAATACTTAGTTTTCCTTAAACAAATAATTTAATACATGCCAGTATAACATGCCATTAAATTCCATCTGAAAGCCAAACAATAAGAATAAAGATGTCAGGTAAAATATATATATACATTATCCCTTGTATTCCATATCTAAAACAAGCTCGATCATGTTTAGTGACCTGAAGCCATATTTATAAAGTATGAGTATGAGAGTTTTTTATTTATTTATTTTTAATAAAGGCTCTATTTAATGATTGTTTTGGGGTTGTTTTAGATCTAATAGTTACAAAACTGAATAGAATTGTATGAAAATAAATACATGTAAATATACATTTTGATTATATGCAAATTTTTGTATATAGATGTTTGTTAAAATTTGAATGAGTAATAAATTGTCCATGTTGTTTTGTAACTCTTGTCTTTCTGTATGTTCTATATTAAAATTCAGCTTAGTAAACATTTTATAAAAAAAGAGGAAAATGTTTACACATGAAATATGTGTACATAATAATAATAATAATAATAATAATAATAATAATAATAATAATAATATTATTATTATTATACACCATAAGAAATAATAATAATAATAAAAAATATATATAATCGATTTTGACAGAAACATAAGGTTTTTCAACACTGCACTACACACAATGATTTTGGCTTGGCCCCACCATTTACAGCATATAAACTATTTAAATTCTTTGTGTGTGTCAACATACAGTACTTAGTGAATAAAACCCGATGCTTATTCTGATTAACATTAAATCTTGTTAAATCATGAGTATGTATAGTTGATGCTACTTACTATATTGTAGCCTGGGTGATTCAACCTTCATAGCTGCTTGACTTTGGTTGTTTGATCATCATCTCTCCATACGAAAATTATTGTTGTCCTTCCCCACAAAAATCTATGGTCATAATGATAATATCATCTATGATAATAAACTACAAATGTATACAGTGATAGAGTGAGCAATGTGTAACAATGGGTATAACAACATGCAACAATAAGCCAATATTTACAGGTTTACTTCTCTCTAAATATGTCAGAGCAGCTCAGAATAATTACTGAACACACAGAAAAAATGCAAAACACAGAACTGGTGCTGGTTTTTATTTTACAGTATGTTATACATATAATACAGAAAATGGGCCAACTACTTCTGAAGATTTCCAACATAAAAATCTCAAGTTGCTAATTTTTCAGCATCGTACTGTCTTGATTCAAATAATAATAATTTAAAATGCAAATTATTCATATTGCATTGAATATCAATACTAAAATTGGTTTCTAAGCCAACAATAAGCGTTTTTTATTATTTTCTTATTTAAGTATATGACTTGTAAAAAATGCTGCTTAAAAATCCTGTCTCCATATCCTGGAACAATCCCAAATGCACTACTTTTTATTTAGGGTAGTGTTAATGCTGCTAAGCTGTAATAATGAATCCATTCCTTATGAAAGTGAAAGTAGTTTTAGCTTCCTGTCTTAATCCTACACAACGGTTAACTGATGTACTTGAGCAGGTGTCTGTGAGAAGAACGGCATCAGTAAGAAGAGAAGCTTATATTAAAAATCTAACATATAGACAAAAGACTTATTATATTACACAATTCTCTCTTAATCTAAAGGATTTTATTGACTCAGACATGGCTGCAGCATCCAACAGTAAGTTATTTATTTTTTTTATTTATTTAACTTTTTAATATTTTCACTGCCTTCTTGGTTGAATTTGATTTTCTGTTCATAACAACTTTCAAGTGACAAAAGTCACAGAAACATTATAACGGGCTGCCTAATGACTTACTGTATACCACTACATGGGGAAAACATCTTGCTCTTTTTAGCGGGTTTTGTAAATGGGCATCACCATTTTAAACATTATTTCCTGTGTACTTCCTGTTATCGTGAATCAGGATTTAATGAAACATTAAGACTTTATTTGACTGAAAGACAAGATATTGTATGTGTCAATATGAATTTTAACTATATTCATGAACTAACTTATTTAATATGTCCTTGTCATTGCAAAGAAATGCAGTCTCGTTGACCTGTACCATAATTTTAGATTTTATGACAATTTTGCAAGGTATATTTAAGATACATTTTGATTCATAGCAAATTACATGTTTTATCTGTGATAAAATAATATGAAAAGTGACATGATGGTGCAGTGGGAAATGTTGACACCTCGTTGTGCACTTATTGATTCCGAGCATCTGTGTTGAGTTTCACATGTTCTTCCTAATGTTTGCGTGAGAGTATCAAACCATCTAAAAACATAAAGATTGGATATGGATTGGCTAAGCTGAAATGTGTGGATGAGTATGTATACAGTACATGTGTATGAGTGATTGTCTGTACCGGACTGGTTCTCCCAGTTTCCCAAGATAGGCTCTGGACAAACTACGTCCTTCACCAGTATAAAGCAGCAACTGAAAATTAAGAAATATTTAAGGGGGGAAAAATTTTAGAAACTATAAAAATAGATTAGAGCTTAAAAATATTTTCTAGTTAACCAGTCTAAGCACCTATTGTATGGTGTTGCACTTTTAGCCAGAAGTAACGTTCCAAGATAATTGGTACTGTACATGTAATTGATGTAAGGAGGCAGTTGCACTATTGGGCCCTTAGTTAAGGCCCTTACCTCTATACAAATTACTTCGCTGTTACCAGTCTTCCTGATGAGATTGGAGGGCTAAAGGGAAGGGGTAGCCTAGTGGTTATGATATTAGATTACTGATCAGAAGGTCCCAGGTTCAAACTCCAGCTTTCACTGTTGGGCCCTTGAGCGAGGCCCTTAACTGCTCATGTGTTATAAGATAAAATGCAAGTTGTTCTGCATTATTAAAGTGTCTGGCAAATGTAAATGATACAAAATTAAAAGAAAACTCAAATTGCTTAAAAGAACATTGAAAAGTTTTCTTTAATTTTCCCCATGGAAACCATCAGGAATAAAGAAAACATGTTCATAGTATCACATGAATAATGCTTATAATGTATATAAAAAAAAACGTTCTATGTTAAAACTAATTACGTGTGCATACTTTTGTCTTTTTCTTGCAGATGAGTTTAAACTCGTATCCCACCAAGATAAACAGGCTCAACTTGGTTCTGCTGTCACATTCACCTGTTGTCTGTCACCTGAAATCAGTGCTGTTAACATGGAGATCCGGTGGTTTAAGGGAACAGACTGTGTTTGTCTCTATAAGAACAGACAGATGACAGAGGGGAGAGGTTACAAGGGTAGAGTGAGTCTGTTCCCCGAGGAGCTGGAGAGAGGAAACGTCTCCTTACAGCTAAGAGAGAGTCGTGAATCAGATATTGGACATTACCTGTGTCGGGTGACTGATGGGGAAAGGACAGAGAGGCTTACGGTACGACTGTGGTGGCGTAAGTATCCCAGAACTTCAAATTCCATCAATCTAAACTCATTCTTACAGAGATTTAAAAACTTGAAATAGAAATACAGTTTAGTTTTTCCAATAAAGGATTTAGAGATGAAATTATACTAATGTGCTAAAATTTCATTTCAATTAACAACAACTCCACAACAAAAGTGCAAACTCAGAAATCGGCATGGATGTGGGCACCAGACTATAACAATCTTCTTCCTTAACATTACTTTTCAAAAACCATCAGCATTTATTCAGAATTGAAGAAGAAATGCGGGAAGAATGTAATATGCATGTGATAGTTTGGTCTCTACATACTGTAGTTTTTGATATATAGTACATGGAAGGGATAAAACAAAGTATCATGTTATACTAAACATTGACAATAGTGCTGAAGTTAAATATATATCAATTATTATTATTATTATATTAATTATATATTATATTTACAAATAACAGCGTTTCCTCAATTTCATTGTCAATTCTGAAGAAACAGTTTATACTTATTTAAAGTATAGGCTGAAATGATCTATTTAAACGAGTACTCTGGCCTCCTAGTTTAACTTCCTGTTGCACTATACTATCTGCTGCAAGACAGGATGTCACCTATTGTCATTCTTATTTCAGTCATTGTTCATCTTGTCCAGAGTTGCCTCGCTAATATATTTACCACTTAGAACCTCTGGCAAAAATTCCAGATTCACCAGACTTAGAGAACCCAGGATTTTGTTTTTGTTTAATTTCGCCTAATAGCTGAATATTATATCTTTATGAAACATACATGTACCACCACATATACAGTAATACCAGTCAAAGGATTGGACACCATTTTGGAATTATTTTATACATTCCAGAATAATACTGGATTAAAAAAAAAAAACTATAAAATAACACATATGACATTATGTAATTTAGTAACAACAACAACAACAACAACAACAACAACAACAGCAACAACAACGACAACAATAACAGTCAGTTGTTATTTTAAGAGACGAAAGGCAGCTGTTCTGGCAATGGTACTTGCAAGAACAGTATTTTGTCAAGTGCATTGCAAAACCCATCAAGCACCATGATCAAACTACAGT